>CM067073.1:20918329-21023329 GCA_033980235.1 Diadema setosum | reverse complement strand
TTATTGCCTTATCGCTACCTATCCTGTAAAAACTTTGTCAATCGTTCGACTGTTCATTCCAGTCGCGTTTCAAATGTTTTTGTTTGTGTTTGTGTTTTTGTTTTTGAGAGGGAGGATGAGAAGTTTTATATATTTTGCCGACGTTTTGTATTTCTATATACATAGATACATTCTATACAGAGCTAAAATGTCAGGAATATTTTCTGAAGTTTGTTCCAGTCAGGAACTCTCGATGTGTAATCTCTTGATGTGCAATCGATCCAGTCCTCAACTGTGGTCGGTCACGATGACTTTGAGTTCTGTTTTTAAGGACTTTCAATTTAGATTAATTGTATGGAGTAGTGTACATAAAACATCACTTATTCAAGTTGAAATTTGTAAATGATAATTTATGTTCCTTTTGTCATAAAGATAAAGAGATATATAAACGTTATACATGTGAATTTTCTAGGAAGGTTTGAAAAAGTGTATTTCCTTTTCTTTATGTTGATTTGCAACAGTTGAGTTGGGAAGCGATTCTTTTTTCTTTTTTTTTTTTTTTAATTATTGATTTACCAGACAAAGGAAAGGCTTAATAGGTTAATCATGTTTTATTTTTAGTTAACACACAGCCAATGGAACATTTTTAAATTGAATTTTTGTAGAACAAGATAAGTTAGAAGAAAAATATAGCAGTTTTAAGCAATACTTTTCATTTGGAAACATTTGGAAAAATGGGAAAAGTGAAAAAAAAAAAGATATTAAGGTTCTGTTTTTGTTTGTTTTTATAGTATTGGACATCCACCGGGAAATGCCTTTCGACGCACTCGAACTGAAATAATGTGTATGACAGGCGAGAATGGGGAGTAGATGACGAGGGTATTTTAATAAGGGTTGCTGGTGATTTTGACAGGAAGGGGAGGCTTACTTAGTTGTTATTTTTTTTTTATTTGTGTTATTAGGGTCTATTACTATTATTATTGTCATTATAATTATCATTATCATTATCATTATCATTATCATTATCATTATTATTATTATTATTATTATTATTATTATTATCAATATACTTGGGTAATTATTTATGTATTTATTTATCTACTTATCTATTTATTCATTTATTTATCTATTCATTTACATGTGTGTTTTTTTTTTGTTTTTGTTTGCTTGTTTGTTTGTTTGTTTGTTTGTTTTTAAGAACTAAACTTCAGTCAATGGATATTGACATTTAAAGTCCGGTAGAATGCATGTGAGTAAACGAGGTTCTGTTGATGACTACTAGTAGATAATTAAATACACTTTGTATAGTGATGAATGTACATTGCTGAAAAGGAATTGTCTGTCAGTTAAAAATATGTTTAAAAATAAACGTAATCTAAAGGATTGTGATCTATGTTTTGGTAAAGAAAAAAATCATCACAGTGTATTGATCATGAAATTGATGTAAAGATTTTTCTTTTGTACAATTTGTTTCCATTGATGAAGAATGAAATATTCTTTTTTTTATAATCAGTTTTATAACAAAAAAAAAAAACAAAACAAAACAAAAAAAAAAGATGCACAGCACGCTGCTGTCCGTGCTGTAGACCACCTAGTGTGAAGCTGAGATCATGCATGCACATGCAGCAGTGCTCAAGAGATGATGTTTGAGAGAGCCTATTATCCCTATGTATGAGATTATCGCGATCGGTTGTGTCAAAATGGCAGTGGTCAACATTAGCGGAAGTGTGTGGAGCTCGTTGCACTACGACAACAGTTGTTGCGATGGTGATCAGGTAAATATATTAATCTTATCCACATCCATTGGCCGTCATTCATAGTGTGTGAAATTGAAATGAATGAAACAAAGTATGCAGTAGTGTAGAAAGTGCGAGTAGTTGTAGTTGTAGTCGTAGATGTATGCTACTAAAGTCGAAAGGTGGGGCAGTAGTGCTTGGTCCCATATGTTGCAGTTTATGTTGGGAGCGACCCAATGTGGCCAATCCAGTGAAAATGCAATCAATTGGAATACACAGCAACAGGCTGTGTATAGTTATCACCTAAAGTATAGTATTAAAGTCTACTACTCATTGACCACCTACTGATCGACCACCGTTGTGCAATGGCTTTCTTACATATAAAATAAAAAAGTATGTGCAGCTATGCAGTGTGGGATGCGGACGGGGCGCAATATGCTGGAATATTGGCACATAAATACAAATCAAGACAAGAGATAATGAGGAGGGTACAAAACATTGTAGAGGTAATAACTTGAGGAAACAAGAAGAAAAAGAATTGAAGAAAATCCCCATTAGTTAATACACTTAATTGATGTTAACATGTCTTTTCCATTCACTAGATTAACTTGCTTTATCAATATACAATGGAGAATAGATCTAGGCGGTCGGTTAAATGATGTGCACATTAAAAAACAATTGTGCTTGTCACCCAGAATTCTGCACGTGCAATTCATATGAGCAAACAATTTGAGCTTGTGGGTATGAATCCGGAGTATTTTCTGCCATACACCCATACATAGTGAAATGGAATTAAAGGGCCCCTGAAATCCAAATGCATGTTGATTGTGTTGATTTATGATACCCTCAACATCACCTTTGCGGTGAAATGAATATCTGGAAACATTCCATGTATTTTTAACCATTTTTTTTCTTCTATTTTTCCTCAGATTACTTAGGAATGCCCACAAAAAATCCTTCCAAACCAATATTCCTGAGATGACCTCATCTGTCAATCATTGCTATAGTACTGAAATGTTGAACAAAAGACATTGGAATGCACTTTCCCCTCGACTCAGCATAACATGCATGTTTCTGTGATATTAATGTGACTAACAAAAGACATGGCAAGGGAACATGCAAGTTATGCTGGTTGAACAGTATATTATATGGTAATAATTTATAGACGTGCTCTGTTTAAACATGTAGTTGATTTCGTGACTTCTACTTTCTTTACTTTTTTTTGTAAGATCCTTGTGAAAAGAAAAAAGAAAGGCGCTTTCGCAGTAAACATGTTTTAAGGAAAAACAGTTGGTCTAATATAATATTGAAACGCCTCGGTAGATACTACTTCCCACTTGCCTGTATCATCAGTACACACTTGCACATTAGTACGCAACCACATGCTAGTGCAATGACAATGATGTGCTTGTGAAATGCTTCATTTTCAGCGTACCTGAATGTTATTGTTCACGCAAGCCCAAAACGCTCTGTGCAGAAGTCGTGTTCGCACAGCAGACCGTCTGGTCGTGCTAATACATAGGGAGAGTTCGTGGATTTATGTGGCGCAGTGCTGGTCACCTGACTTAGTGCTGGTCACGTGATGCCTCGGGGGAAGATTCACCCCGTGAGCGTCTTAACAGACACAATCGCGGGGTGGCCTCCGGCGGTTCGCCCGAGGTTACCCCGCGTCTACCCTGGTTGATCAAAGGGTAAAGTTTCGCCCGAGGCTACCCTGAGGCTACCCCGCGGCTACCCCCGAGGCTGTCCCCTGTGTTGCATCTTAACAGACACAGGGGAAGATTCTTCACCCGAGGTTACCCCGAGGCTACCCTGCGTTTTTAAGACTTCGCCCGAGGCTACCCCGCGCCTACCCCGAGCGTGTCCACTGTGTTGCGTCTTAACAGGCACAGTCTTCCCAAGGGAAGATTCTTCACCCAAGGCTACCCCGAGGCTACCCTGCATTTTGTGGCCTGTTAAGACGGGGTATATGCCTTGTCATTGTATGTTACGAATGCTCTGACTAATTCCCTTCAGAAATTACAGCTAACCTAGGATGGTACAAATCTCATGACATATTTGTTGTAGCTGGGTTTTTTTTTTTCTCTCCTTTTTTTTTTTAGTAGGAGTACTACAATAGATGTAGAAAACCCCAGCATTCACATCATTGGATTGATAATCAGCATTTTCTATTGAAGCAAAATTTGCCATACTAATTGAGGTTACATGCATTCATTTGATTTTGTTTTCTGAATCAAGACTTCTGTTTTCTTTATTGAAACAGGAAGGATTCTTGATCGGGGAGGTCATCTACCGAGAGACAACTAATATCAGTGACTCCCAGATAACGAGAAAGACAGAGGAAGTTGACATAAGTAAGTTGTGGTTGTGAGTTGTGATTTGTGGCTTTGGATTTGGATTTGGAACCAGGTTGTTCCAGGGAGCCATTTGGCAATAGTGCCACTTGAATGCCCCCTTCCCAAGTATTTGTTTTCTTTAGTATAATATGTGATTTACACAAGCATCCCCATGTTGGTAGACATCATGTAAAAAGTCAACAAATCATCCAAATCAACTCAATGAAAAAAATCCAGATTTCTTTCTTAGAAGTTTCTTGTAATGGATGATGTGTTCATTTTGTGTACAGCTGCATGTATGTTTAGTCAGGATAGTATGTATAATCAGTAATGATTGATAACTTGTAGAAATGTAAGCTCAAATATCATTTGAAAGAGAAAAAAAAATAAAAGATTATAAATCTTTTGCATTGTTACTATTTCACTTTCAGTTATTTTTAGATGTATACTGGATGATGTACATTGTATTGACTTATTATGACTGTCATGGCACATATTGTGTGTGTGAGTATGAGAACATTGTACATTGTGTATGTGCATGTGTGTAGTTGATCAATGTGATTTTTGTATCCCATTGAGCATAGCCATGATATATTTAAGATGGTTTAACCACCAATTTATTTTCATTTTGCTTCCTTTGGTAGATGTAACCTCCCATTGTCCCTGCAGAGGACCTTTCAGGTATGAAAAGTTCAGTCACCTTTACTATCAGATTATTTGTTGATGTCTAATATTACTACATCAAGTAGAGATAAGTCTGTGAAAGGAAAAAGTGTAAACACTGAACACTGACAGATAATTGCTGTATACTCATCGATTTTGTTTGATATTTTGAATGTCATAGATTTGGATTTGAGAAAAAGATGGTTTGGAAAGGACAAAAAAAAAATATAATAAGGTGGCAATGAAATGCTGTCAATTTGGGTTTTGGGGATTTTTTCTACACTATGTGTGCAATTGTTGAATATCAACACACTGATAACAAAATTCGTGAAAGTTATTTGTATCATAAATGCCTACTATGTGTGTTGTAAGGTGACAATGAATGAACAAGTTCTTCCTTTTAAGTGTGCCCTTTAATTTTCGTCATGTTGGAGATCATGGTACTGAAACTGTTTGGGCTGTAAAGAAACCTGTAGGGATTGGAAGTGATTGATACTCATTTAGTAAACTTTCTGATTGATTGAAATGACATAAAGCTGCATTATAATGTTTTTGTATTGCAGTGTGTAATCTCAGTTGTGGTAATGACAATTTTGAATGCACAGGAACTATTGCACTGCTGCCCTTTATGTGCTGGAGCTGTCACAGCTAAATTCTTGCTTTTGCATTGTACAGTATGTTGTTCTTCTTTTGTACAGTTTCTACGATGGCAAGGGTTACATTGATCAAGGAAAAGTAATGGCTCTTCTCAAATCAAACTTTAAGGTAAATTTGGCAAGCTTCTTGTACTTCTTTCACACTCTGTATGACTGTTGTAACTGTTCTTTTGAACCTGCATCCACACCAGTGCTGTGTTCAGTTGATATTTGTGACCGTGCATCACAAAACCAACAAAAAGTTGCACCTCTTAATTTCAAGTGAGGACTCAAAAAAGTGAAATGGGTCAACCGAGTCAATCTTGAGTTTGTCATATTTTCTGAAAGAGCTATCCTTTCTTTAGTTTGGAATCATTACATAAATGAAAAAGTGTGTTTTCAACAGTTTTTCTACAACCCTTTGAGGGTGAGTAGAATGAGCAGGTATGTCTCAGAGGCCCCATTTCATTTCTTGAAACTTCAAAAATTCATAACTTTTGAACGGGTTGTCCAATTTTCCTCAAACCCTCACTGATGTGTTCGACTGATATTGCTGCATTCACTCAATCCACATGTCTATGAAGGTGGACTTGTCCTTTAAAGATAATAAAAAGTTTTGGTACCTCAAAAGTTTCCCTGAATTTCTGTGTTTCAGGTTAAAGTACCTTTCAAATAACTAACACTGTGAGACTTACTCGCCCCAAAGTGCTCTCATTTCTTAGTAATCATGCAATTAACTACGACCAGCAGCCCCATACGCATAGCGACCAGCAGCCCCATACACATAGTGTAATGGGGCTTAGCATTGTAGCATTCAGGATCATGACAGATTTAGTATCGTGGGTAAATATCAACTTACAATCCAAAAAAATCTTCAATTGAAGACTTACCAATTAGAAGTCTTGAAAACAGGCTTTGGGCAACGTTTGGTTCTGCCAATAGTCCTTTTCTGTTCGAATTGATGACTGAATGTGACTCTGTCGAGAGGACCTTGGGAGAGCTACATACACTGATTACTACGGCCAGCGCATACGCACACATCGCATGCGAACAAATTTCAAATCCACGAACGGATAAGATGTTTGTGTGCGCATGCGCTGGCCGTCAATTCAGTGTAGCTCTCCCAAGGTCCTCTCGACCGAGTCACATTCAGTCATCAATTCGAACAGAAAGGGACTATTGGCAGAACCAAACGTTGCCCGAAGCCTGTTTTCAAGACTTCAACTTAATTGGTAAGTCTTCAAATTGAAGAATTTTTTTGATTTTAGGTTGATATTTACCCGCGATACTAAATCTGTCATGATCCTGTAAGCTACAATGCGAAGCCCCATTTAGCTATGCGTATGGGGCTGCTGGTAGCAGTTAGCTACTCAGTATGCGTATGGGGCTGCACGCTGCTGGTCGCAGTTATCATGCAATAATGATTTCGTACAATACGTGTACTACCTCGCAGTACGAAACCATTATTGCATGATTACTAAGACATGAGAGCACTTTGGGGCGAGTAAGTCTCACCAGTGTTAGTTATATGAAAGGTACTTTAACCTGAAACACAAACTAAGACAAGGAAATTCAGGGAAACTTTTGAGGTAATACCAAAACTTTATATTATCTTTAAGTCTAATACCTTTTGAAAGGATAATGATACTGCTTTGAAAGTTGTTATTAATCATGGATAGAATGTGTTGATAAAGCATGCTCAATTTCAATTTAATCTGATAGTCCCTTCATTGTTGTTGCTCCTGTGGTTTACATCCTGCGTTTTGTCCCTTTCATCACACATGACTTGGTAAAGATTAAGCCCTTGAATAGACCCTCTACTTCACAGCCTCTTTTCTCAGTTCACACTTTTCCAGAGTGTGTGCTTTCTTTCCAGTATTTAGACAGGTTAAAGGAGTCTATTTGAATTGAGTTATACATCATTTCAAAGCTTAGAGTCTGCTCTTTCCGAATCTGTCCTTAACTAAAAATCCATGTCTGGCGACTTTTTGTTGGTTTTTTTATGCAGGGTCACATTTATTGCACTCATCCAGGTTACCAGGCCCCACATATCTTTGTATTGGACATTGTATTTGGGTATTAAATAAGGTCCGATGAGACAACACTGAGACATGTTGCTGTATGTAAAATATGAAAATACTATACAAAGTTTTCCCTAATGTGGAGGGGTATGACTCTGTGATTTAATTTTAATGATTGTAAAATATTCTTCATAAGTCTCTACTCATCATATGAGCTTGATTTACATGAGTAAGTATTAAGGAGGAAAAAAATGAGTAAAACAAGAAGTGAAATTTCCATGCATGTCAGACCCAAATTATGATTTAAAAAAAGACTTTACCATATTCTGTTTTCCATGATAAAAAAGTTATACGAGAAAATGATGTCACAGCCTCACAGCTGTCTCATTGGTTTGTACACAAACATATGAGGATACTCTGTTTTTCTGTAATTCAACATTTTACATGTTTATATTCCTGTCCCTATTTCGAAATCATCATTGCTAAACATCCCCCCAAAGACTTTTATTTCCGAATTAAATGTAAATTATTGTGAAGATATCTATATTTATAAGTAAATTAGCGGCTTGTGAGGCTGTATGATAGTGTCCCTCATCTAATTTGCATAATGTTATATTTGTGTCTGATATCACTGTCAAAAAATGTAAAGCAGCACTGTGATTGTTTCTGTATGCACAGAGTTTAAAGGAAGGGCATTGATACCATTAAGTTTTAACCTTGATCTGAAGACTTGTCTGCCCTTAAAATGTGGTCATGCTAGAAATTATTTTCGTTATGTATGTAATTGTTCCTATTAAAGTACTTGTCCCACTGCATCAGACAACTGCTTTGTTAAACAGTATAATGTTGTGCAATAGAGGAGAAAGTGAACCTTTAAAGTTTCTTTGAATGTACAGATACTGTCATGATGATCACTCAGTAGGTTATATCATGCTCAGGAAGAGAGAGAACAATTTGAATTTGCTCTCAAATGTAATGCTTGGAAACACCATATCTTTGAAGATAAAAGTACCATACCATACATGGCTTCCTCTTTGACATGCAAATACTCGTAGTTCTTTGTCTTTTTTTTTTCTACTTCTATGTGCAGAATGTGGTGGGTTTTTACCGTTTTCGGCGCAACACGTTGCTGCAGCCGTCTCTTCGGGAGATGGTGCTGTATAAGCGGCTCCTGGCCAGGCTCCGTGACGGTGTGCAGCCCGAGACATTTCTCCTGGGCATTTTCTCGTGCAGCAGCAGCTGGAATCTTGCCACTCACACTTACCCCTACCAGTTCTTTACCTACGGATTTACGTGAGTTGTACAAGAGTAGGAGAGCATTTGTCACAGGGTATGAGAAAACCATCTGGGGCAGTGTATCAAAGAGTTGTACTACCTGTAATCTCCTCACTGGGGTAGAGATAGTCAGATAATATTTCCTTTCTGATGACCCTTTGCCAATCTGTGGCATGATTTCTCTTTCCTGTCGTTTAAAGTGCACATCCTTTTCTGTTATTATTCTCGACCAGCATTCAATTGCCCATGTTTAATACCAATCAACAGCACACATGTGTTTGATGATAGACATATTATATACTTGGCCATGCTTTTATGTTAAATGTTAATTGAACATGTCTCTGATTTTCTTGAGAAATTATGCTATATTTGATGGCTTTGTAGTTTTTATCATTACAAAAATTTACATTTAAACTGCTAAAATCCTAGTTTCATATTTTCAATCACTTGATCTCTAGTCAATGAACAAAAAATCATACCTCTAATGATAAATAAGTGAATGCATAGTTATTGACTTTTCCCCTAGCTCATCACCTTTAAGTACTTGTATCAGTATCATTACCATAATCATCATGGTCATCATCATCATCTTCATCATCATCATCTCTGTCGTGATCATTTCATCATCTGTTCACTATCGAGGTATATCTGTGAGCCAGGCTGCCTCAATTATCCCTCCTGCCAGGTTCATGTTTGTATTCACTGTCATCATTTCAAAAATCCCCTTTTCGCTTGCAGTGGGTTCCAGGCGAGAAAAGTGTGCATCGTTAACCTTGGTGACACGGCTGAATCAGAGTACAAACTTGCCACAGTCCAGTCAGCGATATCGTCTGGTAGTACGTGCTTCCAGCAGATCCTGCACAGCTATGGGTGAGATTTCAGTCAGTGAACAGGTTTGCTAAAAGTTAGCCCCCTCAGCTGCATTGTGATGTGACTAATCTTGCTTGATACCTTTTAAATAATGAACCATGTACACCTTTCACAATGCCCAAGGTCTTTTAAATAGATCGACAAAGTTCATAGTTACATGTACCTCCGCCAATAGGTGAAACCTACATCTGGCAGAGGTTATGTTTTCGGTTCTGTGAGTTTGTCTGTCTGTTTGTTTGTGTATAAGATAACTTGAGAACGAATGAACAAATTTTTACCAAACTTGTGTTCATAATGAAGTTAGAAAATAAAAATAAATTTTGGGGTCATAAGGTCAAAGGTCATAGGGACCATAAAAGGACATGAAATGAGCTTACTCTCCTAGTAACTCAAGAACAGATGATTTAATTTACACCAAACCTGCAGGATGTGTTTAAAGTGAAGTAAGAAAGAACCAGTCTAATTTGGGAGTTATGAGATCAAATTTCAAAGGTCATAGGGGTCATAAAATAAGATTAACCCGTTGAGGATGAGTCCCGAGTATACTCGGGCAAGCGTGTATGGGAAATGCGTGTCGTAGCAAAATCAAACCGTCCTCAACGGGTTAAGCTCCCAATAACTCAAGATCGCATGAGCGACTTTGCACCCAACTTGCTGGGTGTGTTCATAATGAGGTAAGAAAGAAACAATTTGATTCGGGGATTATGAGGTCAAAGGTCAAAGGTTGTAAAGGACATGAAATAATCTTAATTTCCCAATAACTCATCAATGGATCAGATTTTTACCAAATATATTGTGTAGATGTCTGTTTACCTCTACGTGTATGTTTGTGTTGAAGATATCTTATTCATGGCTGCTCGGTGGAGGTCTGCTCTCTCGGAGTGCTCTTTTTAATATGTGACCCTGCATCACAAAACCAACAAAAAGTCGCCAGACATGGATTTTTAGATAAGGACAGATTCTGAAAGAGCAGACTCTAAGCTTCAACATGATGTATGTATAACTCAATTCAAATGGACTGTCCTTACCTATCTAAATATTGGAAAGAAAGTCCACACTCTGGAAAAGTGTGAACGGAGAAAAGAGGCTCTCTGAAGTACAGGGTCTGTTCAAGCACCTAATCTTTACTAAGCAGTGCTAGCTGTGTGATGAATGGGACAAAAAAAAAGGATGTAAACCATCGGAGCAACAACAATGAGGGGGTTATCAGATTAAGCTGAAATTTAGCATACTCTATTAACGCATTCTGTCCATCATTAACCCGTTGAGGACGAGTCCCGAGTATACTCGGGCAGGTGTCTATGGGAAATGCGTGTTGTAGCAAAATCAGTCCGTCCTCAACGGGTTAAATGCCTACTTTCAAAGCAGTAGCATCATCCTTTCAAAAGTTATTAGAGTTGAAAGTGAATAGCATGCAAAGGATTTTCAAGAAATGAAAAGGGGCCTCTATAGCATACCTGATCACACTATTCTCTACAAAAAAAAAAAAAAAAAGGTTGTATAAAACTGCTGCAAACAGCAAACTTAGGGATAATGTAGAAGAAGAACAGCTTTTTTAGAAAAGATGAAAAACTCAAGATTGACTTGGTTAACCCATTTCACCTTTTTTGAATCCTCACGTAAAATCAAGGGGTGTGACTTTTTGTTCGTTGTGTAATGCACAGTCACATATTGTAGTTGCTTTAATGTCATGCATGTATTAACCTTACAATAAGTTAAATCAATTACTTTGGCTTACTTTCCTCCCCAATTTTTCTATGCCGTCTTTGTTTTAAACTTGTTTGTTATTACTGGTTCAAATTCAACATGCATATTTTCAGAGAAAGTTGTGTCATCTGCTTATGCATAAGTAGGGCTGTGAGGTAAGTGGGTTCTACAAACCCATCGCAGTACA
Organism: Diadema setosum; assembly: GCA_033980235.1. Classification (NCBI taxonomy): domain Eukaryota; kingdom Metazoa; phylum Echinodermata; class Echinoidea; order Diadematoida; family Diadematidae; genus Diadema; species Diadema setosum. The sequence goes on along the minus strand of CM067073.1, from coordinate 21,011,920 downwards.
GTGATTGTGGTGAAATATTAGCACTCCGTCATTTCATAACATATGCATTGTTGCTATTGCTAACACATGAGGATGCTACCAACCATACCATGCCCAGAATTTAACTTTGTCAACTTGCAATTTTGTCCTTTTGTCCCTTTGTATGTCCATCTGTCGATCACTTAGCTCAAAACTTGGAGGCCAAGATGCAACGCTGTCAGGAGTCCAGGCAATAAAAAGTCTCAGCACCGACATCCACAATAAGTTACAAGTAAGAATTGTCATCATCTTTTGCAAATTACTCCACTCTGGATACAGATTTATCAATCTTCTTGATTTCGTCTCAGCAGACGAATCCCACAGTGACTTCTCTGAATTTGAAGCAAGTAACTGAATTACACTGTATGCACAGGTCTGCCATTTTGTTCAGGTATCACTTGGTTGGTGGGTTGTAACTTTTTCGATGATGAACTAGAATTGTCTTGATACGAAAAGGATCATCATGTAGGAGAGTCTAGGTCATAGGCAATATCAAGTTAGGACAATAAAGATACACTGTATGATTTCTATGCATGTGGAATGTCAATTTCAAATATATGTGCAGAAATTTACACAGCCAAATTGAGTTTTGTGGGAGGCTTGTAATATATTTCCACCTTATATTATTTTTCTGGGTTCACGAGAGAAACAAGCAAAACAAACCCATCATTCATGAAAATATGTGATGACTAAAGCTGTCTAATTACCTAGTGCTTATTTCCAGAACTATCACCGTATCACCTAGGAGTATGGTATATCTAAGGATCAAACAAATGCTTGTTACATTCCTGCGATCTTTAGTAGTAAAGTGAAAGAAAAAAGCGACTGAAATTTTGTGACATTGTGTCTTTGAAGGAGGTGAAGCAGAAGGTGTGCGACACTGAAGGACGGTTACGAGACGTCAGCCAGGAGGTGTTTGAGCTGAGGAGGAGAGCACAGCGCCAGAGGCACGAGAGGATGGCCAGGCAGAAGATGGCCGGACAGGTACTCAATACGAACAACAATGCAGGTCAGTGGTAAACGATGGGAAACGCTGATGCCTGGTTTAAAGTATCTCAGTACCACCTTTAAAGGCATAATTTACCACTTGCAGATGAAACTAAAACCCAGCATTAGTGTTTTAAAATTGTTCTTAAATGTAAGGGATAGAAACAACCCCTGTAAAAATTTGATCGGTAAAATCGATGTTAAGTTTTGTTAAATATACATAATGTGAACAATAGTTATAATAAAAATGTTTCCAGACTAAACCGTCTACAGTTACGGTTTATTGAGAAAAATACAGATAAATCTTTTATATATTTTATGCTTAATCGTGAAAATTGTATATGATAAGATGTTTTTGTGATACAACATGTTGTTGCTAGTGGTGTTTGTAATCATGCTTTCGATGGTGATTTAATAATAATGATGACAGTGATTAGGATATTGGAAGTGTCGATTGCATTCACGGTAGTAGTGATGGTATTGGTGATTGTGATTATGATAATGATGAATTTGAAAGTTATGGTGACAATGATTATAGTAGTTTAAAAAAATAAAAAGAAACATTGCTATCAAAGAATGATCATTGATAGATCCTTATGAAACATGCAGTTTGATAACAATAACACTTTGCTCAACTGGATGTATGTGTCATCGCAGGGTAAATGGTTTCAAGGCTTTTCCCGGTCCTTTTTTGTAGCTGTGAAGCATGCAATCACTATTGCCAAGTGATTTTACTGCAACTTGACATTACTGACATTAAATTTTACCAAAAAGGGTGATTGTCTGCCCATCATGCAAAGCTCAGAGTAAAATCCCACTCCATGAATTGTACTTTGATGAAAACTTCAAATGGACTTAAGACTAGAAGTTTGATTATTAAGTTTTGGCATAACATGGCAAAGGCATTGATTGTTCAACTCTTATACTATCAGGCGTTCATGAAAAAGTGATTTTTGTCATCATCCATCATGTATGCAGACTCCTGTTTCCAGTGCCCTTTCATTATTATACATGACCAAAGTCTTGGTTATAATCTCCATGCTTAAAATGTGGTTAACTATCATAAGTGTTTTATTACACAATTAAAATCTAATTCTAATTTTGATAGAGGATGCCATAAAGCTACTTTTATACCCACTTTCCCAGGACAGCTAAAACTTACTGCTTAGCAGGTAAAATAGATGAGCATAAAATTATGGATGTTTCAATTATGGCATGCCTGCCCAAATGCTCATAGTGGTAAATTGGAGAAATATCTTTTGTCAAGCCTTGTACTACCCTTGACTCTTTATCAGGAAGGACCAAAATGTGATGTGTTTAATAGTATTAAAGATTGCTGTCATTGTGTAAATTCAGAATTTGGTCAGAGTCCTCTAAGTGAAGCTTATCTCGGACTCTGTATACTCTCCCCTCCTCAATCCAGGTCTCCGTAATATGCAACCACCCACATCCACCGGGAGCATTACTTCATTGGAAAGTGCCATGGAAACTCATTCTGCCATTTGTTCAAATGCACCCTCGAGAGAAGCTGGTACTGCATCACCGCAACCCGTTACCCATACCCAACACCAGCAGTCCAGTGCAGCTCCCCAGACCAGTCAACATCACAATGCAGCTGCACCATCGTCGCTAAAGCAGGACCTCGTGGAGCAGGCGGCGAAGAAGGCGGCCGAAGCGAAGCCCACGGATCCGTTTGCGGGGCTCCTCATGGACATGAAGCAGAGTATCACAAAGAGCAGGTCATCGAGCCTCAACTCACAACAGGCCGAGAGCGCCTCACAGCAGGGGAGCGTGAATGGCGCGGAGAGGCGGACGGTAGACTCCCAAGGAGCAGGCCCTTCCCCCTCCAGCCAGGATGGGTCTCAAGGACACTCTAAAGCCGGCAGTGGTAGTGGTATAGATGATGATGAGACGCAGATTGATGGAGATGCAATGTCATACACTGCTACGCTGTCTCCAACCTTCTAAAGGAAAGAAGTTCTTACTATTTTTTATTTAGGTCAGATACAACCTGGTAGTTACATATTGAACTACAAATAACAACAGCCAACTGTCATAATATTTATGTATATGTGTTTATTTATATAGATATGTATGTGACCCAAACCACCAAAGTCTTATTGAGCTGCCAAACAATGACTTAAAAGTAGTTCAAATTTCTTTTCTTTTTTTTCAAAGTTCTGCGGATTCTAAGCTCTCTCATGATGTATAATTTATTTCACATTATCTCCTAAGACTTGCCACAGAAGCAGAAAGAAAGCCCGTCGCTGTGTGAACACAAAACCTGGAAAAGACCGACACTGAAGCTCAGATGCATTTAATTCATATCTAGGAGATTGACCAGTTAAAAACATGATGTCAGTCAATCCACCAAGAGACCTCATCCAATTCAAAGAGTACTGGATTTCGAAACATTCATACATTGTTGAATTCTGCCTGAAGAGGAAGGTGGAATATCAAACTTATATCTGATATAACAACATCAAAGTCCTTGTTTTTCAGCCATATCGCTGTATTTTGTAGTATGTGTAATGTTGCCAGGGATAATGTGGTCGTGGGTCATGTACATATCTGCAGTTCCATCCACCCATGAGGTGGTGAATTTCTCTACATCAATTTAGCAAATTGTTACGTCCAAATGCTCTTCAATTTTGACAAGACAGACTCTACAGTCGCGTGTAAAACATGACTGTGTTTTGCAACTGTTAGGTGGAGTGCAGGGCCAATATGGAAGAATATACCCAGGTGCGGCTGGGGATTAGTTGAGTTTTAGCTGCTATGCAGTTCATTATGATGTCCTGGTGCATGGCAGGGCCTTGGATGCAGGCCCTATTTCGGACACCTGTGGGCCTTCTGTAGGCACCGCACTTGCTCACGGACAGATGGACTCCTACACTCAGTTGCCAATTGAACACATTTACCGCCTTTTGTGCCAATCATTAGGTAATGGCAGGATGGTAATCATGTAGAGAGAACCCCAAGCTATGCATGAAGAAATGATTGCTGATCAATTAACGTTTTATAGATGCAGATGATACTGATGTTTTAAGAAAAAAAAGAAATATTCACAGAAAAATATGAGATAGCAGGATGCTGCGGAAAAATTGAATTTCAAAGGGCTGCATGTACACTTGTAGTGTAGTGATTATAAGCAGCTACATCAGCACAGACAGTACAACAATCTTATGAACTACATAATTCTATTGTACTTCTGCTTGTTTTAATGTGCCATGGTAGGTCGTGATAATGATGAAATCCACCCCTTAGTGTCATTAACACAGTGCTTGGCCTTTGTTCCAAATCTGTCAAATTTATTTTCCAAGTAGCAGTGAGCAGGCACATCTGTTTCATTGCATGTGGTGAACAGTGAAAAGTCAGTGAGAAAAACATAAATCAAGGGTTTTATTGAATGCGTTATAGAAATTCTCCTCTCACAAGCTTAGAGATGATGTGTTCCTAAAAATCATTGTGTATCACCTAATACCAAAATTATAATGACAATTTGGTCATGTAGAAAGGGATCTACAAAGGAGGGGGAGGGGTTGCTGTTTGAAGACATACAAATAAACAAACAAACAGAACAAACAAACAAACAAACAAATGCTGGAGACCTATACAAAGCATATGCAAGCAGTACATGACTTTAATATTACTAGTTCAAGACAAGTCCATGTGGTATTACTTTCCCGGAACAGTTCAGCAACTTTGTAACTATATTCTGTATGTTCTTTGTACTGTGTGGCATTCTGTATGATGGGCTCATGCTCGATTTTGGTTTGTAATGACTGGGAGGCAGTATCATGAACACGGTGTATGCAAACTGTCATGTATGTACATTGTATGTTCTCTGCAACATTCTGTATGATGGGCTCATGTTCGATTTATGGGTTGCGATGCCTGTGAGTCAATGTCAGGAACAAGTATGCAAACTGTCGTGAATGGACAGTTTGGAGAAACAAGGATGGTGCGCCATGGGCCATGCATCTTGCTACTCCTAATGACGTTATGCAGACCTCAAAACCATTCTGAATTTGGAGGAAAGAATCTGAATTTGGACCATTCCCTGCTTTTGCTCCAAAAGGATTTTCCTATTAAAACAATATGATATTGTGATATTTAACTACACACTCCTGTGGGAACTGCTTTTTCTTCCCTACTTTTGAGCCAAATCATCCCCATTTTTTCAGTCAGAAATATTGGTAGGTTTGCATTATGATGTGTAGAGCATATCATTACTGTTGAAAGAAAACAAACAAACAAAATAAAAAGCCTGCCATATTTATATCTGGTAGTTTGGTGACATGTGCAGTGTGTCTAGTGCATGCAAGAAATGAAGCCCTTTTTATGGTTTAAAGGGGAAGGCTAGTAACTGATCAGTGGGAATCAGTGGAAATGCTGGGAGATGATTGTTCCAATCCTTATGGGATTCATTGAAGAGTTCATTGTATATCTATTGTTGTGTGAAAATGATTTGCTTCAGAATGGTCTCATATTCAAGTAATGTGCCGTTTAATGCTTCCAGGTTAGCGTCCCTGGTCAGTGACGGGGCATTAATCTGCACATTACTTGAATATGAGACCGTTCCGAAGCAAATCATTTTCACACAACAATAGATATACAATGAACTCTTGAATGAATCCCATAAGGATTGGAACAATCATCTCCCAGCATTTCTACTGATTCCCACTGATCAGGTACTAGCCTTCCCCTTTAAAACACTATTACTGACAAACAGGCATCATACAATCATACAATACAGCTTGTTAAAGGCATGATTCAGATGAAACAAAACCCCAGCATAAGTGCTTTAAAATAGTTCTAAAATGTGAGTTATGGATACAAACAACCACTGTAAAATTTTGAATCCGTATAATCGTTGTTAAGTATTGTTGATACAGTATACAAAATGTGAACAGTAGTTATAATAAAAATGTTTCCAGATTAAACCGTCTACAGTTTCAGTTTGTTGAGAAAAATACTGATATCTCCCTATATTTTAGGCTTTATTATGAAATTTTTATATGGTATGATGTTTTTTGGTACAACAGACCAATGCATATGCATCAAATGTGATATCTTGAACATCTTTAAATTTATCATGCTTCTGTTTCCAGTGGTCATTGAGTTTATTCTTAAGAGTGTTAACTGATGTTGCCTCAATGGTATCAGTACAAAGACTATTCCAGGAAGTCACTGTGCTACGGCTGAAAGTTTTTAACCTGTTACTAGTGCGACACCTTCCCTTATACACCTTAAACCTATATAACTGCGTAACATGATCATTGATAAAATCTGGATCCGAATCTTCCATATCATGCAAAATTTAAATACATGTACTTGAATGATATCTGCCCAATCATGTCGATACTTGAGGGATGGAATTTCCAAAGACTCGAGTCTCTCAGAATATGACAGTGACCCAAATCTAGATACCAGCTTGATGACTGTCCTCTGTTACTAGTTGTGTAAATGGTATTTAAAAGAATGAGTAAGGTTAGAAAGCTGGTATCATGAATTTTCACTTTTTCTCTAGTTGCCTGAGAGAGAATTATGATTTATTTGTCCTGTAATGCAACTCAAAAGTCTAAAACGTTGGTACATATGGGCTCGACTGATACAAACTATACAGGTCTCTTTCATGTCATGGCTATAATATCCGAGTTTTTGGGGGTTTATTTGTTTGTTTGTCTTCTGTTGTTTTTTTTTTTTTTTGTGTGTGTGTTTGTGTGTGTGTGTGTGTTTCAACATAATCATATTTGTACACAAATCTTTTTCTGCATGCATATCCAGTGGACATGTCTACAAACTCACCTTTAATTTTCAGGCTGCTGCATATTTGACATGAACATATGCTGATAAACCACTGACTCTCAGTGTGTGTGGCTTAATGTGTTGCGCCCTCTGTAGTCCAAAATACATTGTATGTATTGATGTAGAAACCTATGGGCGTCTGTTTCAAACAGTTATCATAATGAAATGTTATAAAAGTGAGGATCCTGATATAAGGTAATTGTCACGATTTTTAGGTCATCCCTGTGTGTAGGTTCTCCTGTATTACAAAGTTAAAGTGAAAAAAAAAAAAAAAAACAATGCTGCAGAACTGTAATGAAACAAGCTCACAGTGAAGATGTGTCTGAGTTGAACAGGGTATGTGAAATACTGGTCTGAATGCTGTTCATCATTTTACACAAAAACTCCACTTCTTTTAAACCTTTCACTTAACTATTGCCTGTGGTAAATGGGTGCAGTGTGTCATGGTTATCTATGGAGAAATAGTACAGAATACCAAAGTGTAATGTCATAGCCATTCATCGCCATGGAAACTGGTTCTAAACAACCTCACCTGGCCTTGACTGTCAACCCCATTGTTGTTGACCATGTTTGCACCTGGTTATAGCAAAAGAGTATGCACCTGGTTATAACAAAAGAGTGTGCATCTGGCTATAACAAAAGAATGTGCACCTGGCTATAAAAAAAAAATAAATAAATAAAAATGTGCACCTGGCTATAACAAAAGACTGTTACATCATCACTTTGATACTCTATCTTTGGAGGAAAGGGCACGTACATGTATTGTTCGCCAGGTGATGTCTCAACGTACTGGGCAGGAGTAGAGCTCAATGCCATGAGGTGTTCTCCTCGCTGTAATCATGACATAGCAGCAAAACTTCAACCTGTTTCTTGTTACATGTATTTGAAAAGGTATTTCAGTAGGTCCTCTACGAAATAAACCTGTTGCAATGATATTTGCACAAATAAATTCCAAATGTAGGAGTAGACCAAATTTTGTATTACTGTGTCAATCAAACACAGAAGGCCATAGTACATTGAGTATGTTCATGTCTTGGAAAATATGACTTGTGTCTGCTGCTTGTTTCTTACAGAATTACTGAAACACAATGCCTTTTGCTGCATAATTACATAAACATTTTTGAGACAGTACTTCTGTTTAAGCAGGATTGGAGGCACTAATCATGTATCCATTGTATTTCCATTTTTTTATGCCTCCGCCACGAAGTGGTGCCGGAGGCATTGTGTTTTCGGGTTGTCCGTCCGTCCGTCCTTCTGTCCGTCCGTCCTTCCGTCCGTCCGTCCTTCCGTCCGTCCGTAATGAATTTTGTGGACAAGGTAACTATCAAAACCTGTTGAGGTATCCTAATGAAACTTGGCATGTATGTGTATTAGGGGATGAAGTTGTGCCTATCAACTTTTGGGTGCACATGCTCGAGGTCAAAGGTCAAAAGGTCAAGGTCAAATACATAAAATTTCACTTTTTCCACCATATCTATTGAATGCCTGAAGATATTTTCTTGAAACTTAGTGTATGCATGTATTACCCAATTAAGATTCTCTGGTGAAAGTTTGCGTCATGAGGTCAAAGGTCAAAGGTCAAAAGGTCAGGGTCAAATACATGAAATTTCACTATTTTCGCCATATCTATTGAATGCCTGAAGATATTTTCTTGAAACTTAGTGTATACATGTATTACCCAATTAAGATTCTCTGGTGAAAGTTTGGGTCATGAGGTCAAAGGTCAAAGGTCAAAAGGTCAAGTAAAAATATCAAAACTTCTTTTTTTTCTCCGTGCCTTGGAAAATTGTTCAAGGTATCTTCATGGAACATAGTATATACATGTACTGACTGGAAGTGATTATCTAGAGAATGTAGGGTTCATGGGGTCAAAGGTCAGGGGTCAAAGGTCAAGTGCAACACTTAAAAATTGTACTATTTCCCTCATATTTATGCAATGCCAGCAGGGTTATTATTTTTTTACACGTGGTGTATGCATGTGTAACCTAATAGAAATTCTCTGGAAAGTTTTTTTTTTTCTTCTTTTTTTGCCTCAAAGGTCAAAAGGTCACAGATCAAGTGAAAGTGCTGAACTAACTTTTTCCTCCATATCTCGAAGTGGCTCAAGTTATCTTGAAACTTAGTACATATTATGCATGTTCTACCTGAAAGTGATTATCTTATGAATTTTAGGGTCAAGGGCCAGATGAAAATGGTAACAATTTTCTATTCAATTCAGAAATTGCACTTTTTCTCCACACCTGTACCTTGAAAATTACTCAATGTCTAAATGTATGAATGGGTCAAAGTCAAGTTAAAGTCCTTAAATCCCTAGATACATGCTCTCCTATTCATCCAATTAAACCTAGGTCAAGGAAGGTGAACATTCAACACATTTGTGACAAACTTGTCATTTCAATATTTTGCCAATTTTGTGAAAATGTAATCACACATTGTCCACATGTACTATCTAGACCTATTGGGAAAATCATGCATTATGGCGGAGGCATACCAGTCGCCAAAGCGACATTTATAGTTTTTTGTATTTTTGCTTTTTCTTTTGGACTTTAATTGTTTTGTTTTGAATGAGGATATTGAAATACAGAGTAAAATGAGTACTGTTAAAACTTTTTAAATGATTTTTTTTTTAAATTTATTGACAGGGGGTAAAATCTACCCGCACTATTTCAAATTCATAATGCACCATGCAAATTGGGCCTTTCACTGTGGGAAATGACTCAGAAATTCCCCAGCAACCAGCAGTTTTGGTGAGCACATGATTTCATTATGAGCTTTATTTGCCCAGCGACAAATATAGAATCCTTTCTAGAGTAACAAATAATGGTTAGAATAATTTCATATAAACGATGTTGTTATATCCACCATTATAATAAGCAAACTGTCCTGGAGATTATTGTGGGAGTTTCTTATTTCACTCTATTTTTTTTTTTGTCTGCTTGTTTGTTTGTTTGTTTTATAATTCCTGCATTCCATTCAACAAGATCAAACTAGGTATGCCCTAAGCATGACAAAGTCGCTTATCAATTTTATATATTTATTTTGTAATTTATTTATCTTTTTATTTCATTGTCAGAATTTTTAAAGTTTCCACATGGGCAGCCCTGCTTGAGATCAGACATTTCAAATTCGCAGAGTTAGCTTGACCCTTTATTTACCATTGAGTTAAAGTGTGCACAGATTACACACACACACACACACACACACACACACACACACACTTATGGACAAGAAATAAATTTGGCGTGGAGAGGGTTAAATCAAATCCATGACTAAAATCTAGGGTCACATTAGGAAAATCTAGATGACTTTATAAGCTAAAACTTGTTAGGCTGAAGGCGAAGATTGTGTTGCTTTTTTTTTTTCTGCAACCTCTAAATAATTATTCAGGAGTGCAGGAAATGTTTTCCCTAAAGCCCCTGAATTAATGAGTGCATTACAGCTTTTCCTACATTTTAGGTCGTGTGAGACACCCTCACATCATGCATAGTGTATCAATAAACTATAGCACATTACCTATGCAACAGCTCGTAGAGTGCACTAGTGCATGGACCCAAAGCAGTTTCACCCATGTAATACGATAATTTTGATGCATACATGCATCTGCAATGCAAGTACCAAACATCCAATGAAACCGATTCATAGATTGTCAAAACAAGCAGAACATTCAATTGATAAAGTTTGTCATCAAAATGTAGTAACGTGATTAAAGTTACAAACTGCGTAAAATCTTCCAGCGATGGTGTTTGTTTTCTTTTGTTTTGTTCTGTTTTGTCACGGAAGTGTCTTGTACGGAATTCTGTTTCCGTTACCCTAAATTCAGCATTTTTGTATGATCTGCATTAGGGCCTTAAAATGAAGAAAGGGGGAGGGGGTGGTTCATTGATGTAGATCATTTGGTGAGTGGCTCTTAAATTGACGTTACTTTCGTATCTGTGCAGTCGAGATAGCCAGAACAATGCCACAGTTTTACTACAGTGTATTGGACAGTGCAACGTATACACTTAGTAAATGTGTAAAGTTTTTGTGACTATCCGTCCAGCCAGGAGCAAAATATTGTGTCCACCCATGTACAGTATAGCTGTACCAAAGAGGTTCTTACTTGTAGAACCTCTTTGAGCTGTATGGTTGAGGGGTCTAGATATCGCGCACGAAAATTTATGATGCTCTTGTAATAGAAATTATTCCACAATCGTACCTGAATTTCTCAATAAATATCACGAAAATGCAGAAAAATCACCTCCCAGAATCTCCTGATGATACGATGACGGAGTAGTGCGCTGTCACCGTTTGTATGTCGGACTTAATTTTATGCGTTCAATTTCTCGGGGTATGTAAAGGTCGCGCAGCTGCCCTAAGTAGTTTCATGCGTGAAAGTGTCTGCCCCTCTCTGTGGCTGTAACGTGCTTCGGCTTTCGTAGAATATTATAAACGATCGATCGAACAAATACGAAATCTATCGGCTACGATCATACGAACGAGACAAGCGAGACGACACGTCTATAGTTAGGCTACAACATCCTTAACGTTAAACAAAATTTTAAGCTAAGGTAGGTAAATTACAAGGAAAAAAAATTGGAAATTTAGTGAAAAATTTGTTCGAAATCAAAATTTCTTACCTGCTTCCTTCTCATGTTTAGCGGTTGTCAGGTATGTTTATTCCATGGGCGTATCGGCAGATTTTGCGCTTAGTCCTACGCGTAATATCGCTTGTTATACGCATTGGTAGAATTAATCAAACTTAGATGACCAGCGGTCTTCTACAGGCACTATCTCACTGTGCATGATTACTGTGTATGGCGGCACAGAACTCGGGTTAGACGGTATACGAATAATTTATGAGTTGTGAGTGCATAGGGCACGAATATCGCACGAGGCGCGAGATAAGCCACTGATCTATTCAACAAGGCGCGTAGCGCCGCGTTGAATAGACCAGTGGCGAATCTCGCGCCGGGTGCGGTATTACGTGCCCCAATGCACGAACAGAATCATAAAACAAATGATGCATCATTTGTATATATTATAAAATGGGTTCAAGAATGTAGCCAATTGGAAGCGCTGAAATGAGTCACGTGTGCGTGCATTAATTTCTTCAGGTATGCACTAAGAAGAGTCTCTCTTCCACCTCCCTGGCCTGACGTACGTCACAATGTTTACACTAGCAGTGCGCACTCAATCAGTTGTTACAAGTGCGTCACGCGCTACTATACGAGCTGTCAATCCTGTAAACAACTTCTAGCTCGGGCCGCGGGCTGCCACAACAGCCGGCCTTTCTTGTGCATAACAGTACACTGCATGTGGCGTACGTATACTCATATACGTACGTACAGTACTTATGTGCGGGATTTCCGAGTGCGACGTGCGTAAATGTTTGGGACGAACATCTTCGGACATCTTGACTTTTGAGCGAGTGCTACATGTAGCTGACTGGTGTTGACCCACAAAGGTACGTGAATAATGCTGTTAGTTTTCGACCCATTTTATAAAACAAATGATGCACAGGATTATTTCGTGGCGTTAGTGAAGGTGCGGCGCACTCTCGAGTAATAGGGAGCTTTAGATTTTAGACGCGCGGACGTTCAAAGAGAAAAAAAAAAAACATGATCTGAGCGTGCGCAGTAACTTGATCCGCGCGTTAACGTTGCAGTACTCCGCCGCGACTGGTCTGTTTACCGGCAGCGCGCGCATCGCAGCGCGCAGCCGGCCAGCACGTACAATGTAGTTTGCTGGCGCTTTGCTGCTAGCTGTGAGCCACAGAACTCTGTGAGCGGCCGGCCATCCATGCATTAGTAGCCCCCCACGAAGCCGTGCTATAGTATACTAGATACTAGCTATGGTAATTAAGTGGTTTCAGGGACGAACATCGTCCACTAGGGGGCAATTTTTCCTTAGCCTAGGTCGTAAGCGCGCTGCGTGGACAGCAAGCCGGAGGTCTTCTGTTTGAATATCAACGGAATTCCGTTTTCTTTGCTCATTGTCATTCCGCTAGATTAATCGAAGTTGATGAGATTGTTAACCAAAAAACGTGTAAACATGAGCTCCAAGTGCGTCGGGTTGTAAATCTCGAATCGTGTAATTGGACCCCCATCCTATTTTTCTTTTAATATTTCGTTGAAGCAAGTTAGAGAAACAATGCCCATTTTACAGGTATATTATAGAAATTCTATCGTCGGATAGGCTTGCTAATGAAATATCGTCAGGTGTTTCCGAAATTGGCTCACTATCGTATGAACTGAGTTGTTACGTGTCAAAGAAGAAGAAGAAGAAAGTAAATACAATGTACTAGTAACTGGAAAATGTTCTCACAAAATCTCTCTACGAAAAGGAGTTTGCCTATATAGGTCTACATGTGCTGTTGTGACATGAATGAGTTCATGCGGAAATTGCTCGATCATATCGATGGGACTCAGCCGACCAAACTAAGTCCTGTGTATTTCCAAGTGTTTCCAGTACAAGTTGTTATTGGTCTGTCTCGTCTCCTTTTGCTTTCTACCTTCCCTTAAATAAGAGTCTTCTCCATTTATAATACATTCTCATGATGAGTCCAAAAATGGGCGACTATCCTCTTTAAATAATACGTTTGGCTGACTATATCCATGATCCTATCTTCTCGTGCGAGTGCCTATACCCAAACCTTACATAAAATGTTCATGTGTGTTTTCCATGGCATTCTGTGGTAACACCACTAGCTTTTCAGATGCATCCATCCTCTTGCAATTAGCTTAATTGTTTCATTCCCCAATCATGCCAATAGTCTCACTTCCATGGGATCGGTTATACGGTATAGTTACCTTCAGACGGCGATCCTTTACCTCGAAGATAAGCTAACTTCGAGGATACATTCTATGGGGCGCCAATCGAGTGTCGAGGTCGATTTCGTTATGAAACTAGTCATTTCATCTACGTCATAATAATCTCGCCATGGGTAGTCTCCTGATCTTATAGGGGCTGGTAGTGCTGCTCATTGTTCATTTGTGAACCCAAGTATACAGCGCTTCTTCATTTTTTTCCTGGCTCTTGTTCACTCTGTCCCTGTCAATCACTATAATTTTGTTTTCCTCGTGTTCACGGGTAGATTTTTACTTCTCATAAGTTTGCTTGATGATCTTGAAAAGCTCTGGTAGCTCTTCTTCACTCTGAGTATACGTGTGGCGGTTGTGTCAGCAGGAATCCTGGAATTTGCAACCTTTCTCCATTAGCAACGATGTCACCGAAGGCTGTAGTAGGCCTATACACTTCTCTCATGATGTGTTTAGAGTATACATTGTCAAAGCCACGTGACGTTATCATGGTTTTATCAATAATACAAATTCATAGATATGAGAATAGATGAATGATTACAGGTAACTCCCGTTTTCGTAACGAAGTCCTCGGGACAGTTTTCCTTCGTTACATCGAAATTTCGTTAGATCCAAACAAATAAAGTGTTTGATAATTCTGGACCCTGGATTTTACTTCGCAGTGTCCGAAATGTCGTTGTAACTGTGTTCATTATAACGGGAGTGCACTGTACAAAGATTACACAACAAAATGAATGTGTTTACAATGAACTTATCTTCAAATATGCCACTTAAGGCCAGCAAGGCTAAAATATTTGTTTTTACCCCGAAGTAGGGGCATTTTGACTAGACCCAATAACCAAGGTGATGACACAATTATTGGATACAGAGACTACTTCAGGGAATCAAACTTTCAGTGGCGGTACGACTGAGCTCAAACTTCTGCTGTCCTCGTGGGTTTGCATGAACAACCACAATTCTATTTCATCGTCTGACAACACGGCTGATCAACTTACGCACTTTTTACATGCAGGAATGAACAGTCCCTTTTTAACGTCCGTTTGCCTTCGTGGCTGAGGCGGTAGAACGGCTAAAGTTCGTTATTCCGAAGTTTCGTTAATCCAAAAATGAAATAAGGTTCGTTATTCCGAAAATGGAATATTTTTTTTTTTCAGAACTTCGTTAATCCGAGAACGAAACACCACAAATGTTTGGATTAACGAACCCTTTGTCATTTTCATATTAACGAACATCTATTTCGTATACGGAGTAGGCCCTGTGTTTGGGAATAACGAACCTTCGAAACATTGAACATTATTTCTTTTTTTTTTTCCCGCATGAACTTACATTCTGGATCAAGAACATTACGCATTAGAATTGAGATTCACAGATGTTTACCTTGCTTTTGGTTTTATTTCTTACAGGAATTAATGACTCGTGTCGCTTCAGTTAGAAATGGGAACGATTATTGTGTGTCGTCGATGGACAGAGAACATTTTTCTTATCTGTTTTCTCCGTATGAAGAATTACTCGTCAGTACATCAAAGTTGCATTGCATTATTTAGATAGAGATAAGGAATATGTAAGTTGCTCATGACAAGGTCTGGATAAATGGCAAGAGAAGGGTTTCTTGGGCGCACAGCAAGTTAGGATGCGGAAATAAAAGTGAAATTCATATCAATTCCTCGAAAGTTACGTGTGATTAGATTTTAATCAAACTTGACTGGAGTGTGGCAAAAAAAAAAAAGCTGCTGGAAACTGCTTATCCAATAGAGGCGAGCCAATGGAGTCAAAAGGGGCCTTCGCTATCGATCCTAGCAGACTCTTCGTCACAGGCAAAATGACAGGCAGGGAAAGCAATCACATACATGTATCAGGACTTCACACAGCAAGAACAGTCAGGGTCAGGCTAGGGACACAGAACAAAGAAAACAAAAGGCCGTTGGGAGGGTAGGAGGTCATGGGCAAGGAGCCCAACAGGTAAAGGGAGGGGGGTTAGAGCAGGAGGGTGGACAGACAAAAAGCAGAGGAGGGTCAGTAATGATCCCGAGGACCAAGGGGGGGGGGGGGGGGCAACCTTTGAAGGATAGGGATGAATAGGGAGGCAGCATCAAACAAGATAAGGAAAAACAGGGGGATAGAGAAAGGAAAGAGTGTAATAGCAACAGCATGTGGGGAGGGGGGGGGGGGGGCTGAGCAAGCAGCGAGACCTAATAAGGTGTACCAAGAGGAGGCAACAAAATGAGAGTGAGAGTCAACCAACAAAATTAATGCAAGTTATCAAACATATGAAAGCATATATACAATAATAATAATGTTATTATTATTAATAGTAATAATAATAATAATAATAATAATAACAACAATAACAATTACAATAATGATATTGATAATAGAAACGAAAATGATCATCGATAAGGGGGAAAACACAAAATCCAAGGGAGAGAAAATACATAATACTATGTTGATATATGCAAGCATGAATATGCATAGTAAGCACATGCATGTGTAAACACAAACAAATACAAGTGTGTGTATTTGAAGGTGGAAAAGGGCTGTATAAAAGAAACTCTGACAACAGGAAGAAATCAGTCGAGAATAAAAGGGTCTGCAATAGGAAAAAGCGCAAAGGAAGAACAAAAAATAAAATTAACTTGACTGGGTTCACACAAAATCAGACACAAAGTTTTGCAAATATATAGCTCAGGAGGCCACCACAATAAGATCCAGGAGCACAGCCCAAAATGTATTTAGAGGGATCAACCCTGCTGCAAAGAACACAGTGTCTCTCACCGTGTGAACACAGTGTGAAAACATTGTGAACACAGTATGAAATCCCTTCACACTGTTAAATTCGAGTTTTAACAGTGTGAACATAATGTGAGTCGTCAATTCATAGTGTGAAACAAAGCATTACTATGTGAACACTGTGAAAATCACATCACAGTGTGAAATCATCTTCACACTGTTAAATTCGAGCGTTTTCACTTAGTCGACTATTAAACACTGTGAATACACTGTGAACACACTGTAGGAGTACTGTTCTTCAAGGGAAAGGTCTTTTCTACGCATCGATACACTGCAAAAAAGTCCGATGTTAAATAGTGAACACCAAGCTGGTGTTAAATTTTCGATGCTCATTTATGGTGTTAAATTAACACCTCCGGGTGTCATTTCCAAATTTTAAGCCTTTTTTTGAACAGTTTCTTAGTAACTGCACTTCTTTTGATTTTTAATTTAAACAAGACGATCAAGAATTTTACAGTAAAATACTAGATTTTTGAAAAAATGTGAAAATAAATTTACACCACAGTAACACCAGCTGGTGTGGTCTCTTATTGAAGCTGGACGGGTGTTAAACCATTGATATTAACACCAACAAATATCAAATCAACACCACGTGGTGTCATTTTTTAATTAACACCAGTACAGTGTCAAAATAACACCAGGAACAGTGTCAAATTAGCACCACGAAGTGTCAGGTGAACACTTTTCAACACCATCACAATGTATTTTCTACACCTGTGGGTGTGGTCCTCTATTGAAGTTTGATCGTGGTGTTAAATCTAACACCGATGTTTTTACAGTGTATAGTGTATATCGTCCGAGTCTACTTTCTGGTGTTGATGTCTATCATCTTCAGGCATTCAGGTAGTAATGTTTATTATACATTTTAGTGTCCCACAGTTTATAGGCCTGAGAAGAAGAGCCACAGGGCATTGCCTCAACGGTCAGATGCAGTGACGGCGATTAAAATTTTCTCCATATCAGGTCGGAAACATCAATATTTTGTGGTATATTATTTTTTGTGTAGCCGTGCCATTGTGCCTATGTAGGGAGCAAAGGAGAAATCTCAACATATTCCATAGAGGGTGGCCTAACTAAACCCTGTCATAATTTACTTCAAGCGCATTACTATCAGATTTGACAGGAACATTTTGTTGGGGTTAGAGGAAAAGTACACTTATTCGTGATACATTATGAGGGCTTTGGTCAAGGTTACTCAGGATTGACGCACTACAAAGCTTTCAATCGTCATCCCTGTTTTGTACCCAGTGAGAGCAGACACCTGCATAATAATTTTGGAAACATTTGTAAATATTGTAACTATTTACGATGCCCCCTTCTTCTAAAAACGTATAAAATGTAATTAACCATCACGGAGCACCACAAAGGGATTTTGGTATTAAAAGATTGAAATTGACGTCAAGCTCGTGTGGGCGTGAAGCCCCCGGTAATTTTGATTGAGTTTTTGTTTTTGTTTTTATTCAAGTAAATAATCAGTCTTGCAAACCGCCGTATCCTGTGCTCCTCACATGCATGCTAATTGATTGTTGTCAACTCTATAGTACATAAAATAGAGCTATATATGTTACACACACGTACCACACACCCACACACACACACACACACATACACACACACAAAGAACTTGCTTCCAAAAGGTGCTAAATCCATTAAAAAAAATGATTGAAAATGATGGATTTAGCGCCAATTAAGCTCTTCACTTCAATATAATCATTATATAAAACGACACCATTTGGACGCTTCCTAATGGTGTGTGTGGGGGAGGAATGTCACGACGTGTTAAACATTTTGTACACTAGTGGAAAGCGGCGTACATTCAACACAAATTGCTGTATCTACAGGCCTACTAGTATTCTCCGTATGAGGAGATCTAGTAATGTTGTTTACCAGTTTATACTTCATAGATTATGTTCTTTTTTGAATTGTGGTTAGGTTTTCTTGATGCTTTTTTTTTTTTTGGGGGGGGGGAGTAAGACGATTTCAGAACACTGGAAAACTAGAATATGTCGTTATAGAATTGCTCATTGATGCATTTGTGCTTAAAGGGATCGAATAGTTTTGGTTGAGACCTAACTCCAGGCTTCTGATATTTTTTGAGAGATAATGAGAAACTTTTTTTGTGAAATATGAAAGAGCATGTAATTCCAAGAGGGATTCAACTTTTATTTGATAAAAAAAATTGGTTTTGAAATGGCTGAGATATCCAAAACAGAGCAACTCTAATAAAAGGTGGGACCTACCTTTTATTAAGATCACTTTGTTTTACTTTATTTTTTGATGTCTCAGCTATTCCAAACCCGATTTCCATCTTATAAACTTTGAATTCCTCTTGGAATGGTATGCTCTGTATTATAACTTCCTAAGTGGTTTCTTGGTATCTCGCAAAAAGTTTAAAGCCCGAACCTCATCTGCACCAATACTGTACTATCTCTTTAAGTCTCATGAATAATAAAGGTGCAACCTGTTCCCAAGCAACAAGGGCAGGCGCGACCAAACTCTAAAAATTAATTATATGCAGAGCAGTTTGAACTTGCAGTGCTGAACCTTAATTAAGACGAACACGCACACAAGCGGCAGACTATATATACGAATCAGTGCTGTTCAAGTGACTACTCAGTGTGTCGTACGTTTCTAAATAGTAAAATTTTCATCTCAGCAAAGGAAAGCGATTAAAACACGATTATACTGGACCTGGGAAGAGGTGCCTTGTCGTAATAGCTTCAGCTGCGAACTCTGCTATTGAATTCATTGATGCCATTAATGGAAGTTATGGTAAGTAAGGAGAATACTTAAGTTTATCTTTATATTCATTGTCTTACAGCAACATCCGGATCGAATAATACGATTCTTTCATTGAGCAATGTTGAACTATACACTCAGCAAAAAACAAACAAACAAACAAACAAACCAAACAAGCAAACAAACATAACTTGTCAAATACATATTTTTCATAGAAAATTTTGATAAAATCAATGTATCGTATATACCACACTGTAAAAACATGGGTGTTAGATTTAACACCACGGGTGTTAAATCTAACACCGATCAAACTTCAATAAAGGACCACACCCACAGGTGTTAAAAATGCACTGTGATGGTGTTGAAAAGTGTTCACCTGACACTTCGTGGTGTTAATTTGACACTGTACCTGGTGTTATTTTGACACTGTACTGGTGTTAATTAAAAAATGACACCACATGGTGTTGATTTGATACTTGTTGGTGTTAATATCAATGGTTTAACACCCGTCCAGCTTCAGTAAGGGACCACACCAGCTGGTGTTACTTTGGTGTAAAATTATTTTCACATTTTTTCAAAAATCTAGTATTTTAATGTAAAATTCTTGATCGTCTTATTTAAATTAAAAATCAACAAGAAGTGCAGTTACTAAGAAACTCTTCAAAAAACAGTTTAAAATTTGGAAATGACACCCGGGGGTGTTAATTTAACACCATAAATGAGCACCGAAAATTTAACACCAGCTCGGTGTTCACTATTTAACACCGGACTTTTTGCAGTGCATATTAAAGATTATTTGATATGCTATCAACCTGGTAGGTTAATCTAAAAAAGAAATCTTACGCATGAGTGAACACATTGATTTTTGTCTCCCAAGACACAAAAGTAACAATAGCAAAAGTTGGCATTTTGTCATTCAGTTGCAAATGTCCTTCAAGATACTTGAGTAGCAATGATAACTAAAGACAAATGTAACACAATGAGAGACATGAATGAAATAGCAAAAAAATCACATTTCGTTTCCTTGTATTTTTTTAAATCTTCAAACAAAAACAAAGTAGGAAACTAAAGGGGAAAAATTAGAGTTTTCTGTCGGATCATAGGATGGATTCTGCAAATTAATCTGTACATTTTATTGTGTTGAATTGTCTTTTGTTCTCATTGTTATTATGAAAAAGCACATGCTCATTTACCACAACTTGTCCATTTTTGCAATTTTTACTTTTGTGCTTTGGAAGAGAAAACCGTTTACTCATGCGTAAATTTTGCCTTTATACAGACCTAGATGGATAGCCAATGAAATTACCTTTAACATGGTATAAAAACATTGATATTTAGCCATATATTTTATGAGAAAAAAATAAACTTGAAAAAGTCTTTACTTTCTTCTTTTTTGCTGAGTGTGTTTATTATATGTATATATATATATATATATATATATATATATATATATATATATATGAAGACCTGAATATAAGAACGACCCAAGTCCAATTTTTGGCCAAATTCAGTTTGACATGGGAAATTGTAGATTATGCAAGGACTCATCTTGTGTATAAATGATAAATCCTAATAACCCCCGGAAGTGCCTGAAATGAATGAGTTAAATCTTACATTAATGTAAGAATGAAGGACTTGGGTCATTCTTACATTCATATAATAGCGCCCTCTCTCGTCCTCTCATCTCTATAGCAGAATATGTATATGAATCAAAGAACGACCCAAGTCCATATGAATCAAAGAACGACCCCAGTCCACCGCACAAAATGGCCTTTCCACAATTAATGTAAATGTTAATTGTCATAATAATATATGTTTCAATTTGTATATACAATGTTGCCTTCCCACAGTGAAATAGAATATTATTGGACAAATAAAAAAGATATGAAGTTTTTTTTTTTTTTTTTAGTTTACTCGAAATGGTCTTCCATGGACTTGGGTCTTTCTTATATTTGTATACTCATATATATACAGCAATAATAAAGTCACAACAGAGGAATGCAGGGAATGCATTAATAGCCAATCTTGATTTAATGAATAATCCGAATTTTCGAGGATCCTTCCTCTTCTTCAGGGATGACAGTGCGAATTGGAGCTAGGAACTCTGCTGCTGAATTTACATTATGATGGTAAGCTGGGAAAATCAATTAGCGGGAGTCGAGCAAGTGTCATAATCAGCATGGTTAATATGATTATCATTTTATGTACATATAATTATGACCCTGCATCATCACACAACCACCATGAAGTCGCCATGAATCTTTAGGTGAGTGAGGATTCTGAAAGAACAGACTTTTATTCCTGATTCTTTTCAACTTTCAAGTCAGCAGTATCCTTCTAAATTTATTATGATCTGAAAGTGAGGAGTGTGAAAAGGGTTTGAAGAAAGAATAGGGACATGTACAATCCACCTAATCACCTTATTCTACCAGGGAGGTGAGACAAACCCTCCTCTCACCTCCCTGATTCTACCAAAACGTGTTCTAGACAAAAAACGAAAACACTCAATTTCTCGTTCGTTTTATGATCTCAAACGTACACACCATAAATATAGCTGACGGCGCAAATTGCCAACCCAGCTCAATTTGTCGCCTGGCGACAAATTGTGCTGCTCGTGCAAGTCCCATTTTTTTTTTTTTTTTTTTTACCTCAATGGCGACAATTCGTGCGGGTATTTAAAATGAAACGTGCTCTTCGTTGTCTTCAAGCTGCAGTTCGGATAATGCTAAGATGCACTACGAATTGTGTGGTTGGGGTGGTTGTTCCTGTGTTATGCTTTGGTGGGGTGGGTATGACTGGTAAATGTGAAGTGTACGTGTCGGGGGAGGGGGGGGGGTTGAAGCTGCATTGTATGTGTTGTGTATGGTGTGTAGATGCGTGTGTAGACGCGCGCAGATACACATATTCACACACACCCACACAGATAAACCTAACACCTGCTCATAAAAACCACCCCTCCCCATCCGATATAATTATGAAATTATGATATCATGATATGGTATTGATATAATAGTATAATACAGTAAATATTGAACTACAACTGCTGCTGTTTTGAATTATCATCACCTGAAATTATTAAAACTAATAATCTCGATATTACCTGAAAGATCATTCCACGCTATAAATCCCCTGTCGTGTAAACTTATACGTTTAAAAATTAGTTTAAAATCTACATAACTCAAATTTTTACGTGCTAAATCCAGAAAAAAAAATAATAATAACCCGTATATTCAAATGAAAACAACTCACACAGTCTTTGGGGATAAGCCCCATGAGCAATTTCATGCATGGCATGTAACATTCTGTGTGTCTGTCGTATTTCAATATTAAAAATACTTAACTGATCATAATTATATTAATTGCGTTGGATATACCACCAATTGACTTTTAGAACAGTACGCAGTGCAGCTTTGTAATCTTTGCATTTTTTATTAACATTTTATTGCAATTTGGAACCAGTGGGAGTGTCATCGGTATCATCCAATGAGTCATACAGCCCACGAGTTCGACAATGAAAGCAGGTCCATGAGTCATACAGCTCACGAGTCATACAGGTCATGAGTTCGACACTATAGGTAAAAACAGCCCATGAGTTCGACAGATACAACACGCGGCTGAATGTGTCGATCTCGTGGGCCTTGTTTGCTTAGTGTCGAACTCATGGGCTGTATGACTCGGTCTCGTGACGTGCACCCGTGCCATCTACTGCTTTCTGGGCAACGACACTATAGTATACCACCAGACTATCCGTAGTTGCTAGCAGTTACGCGATGAACTTTGAGCAAATATCCATGCTCTGAAATTCTGGCATTCTCAGGTTAAACTAGCCCAAGGCGGGCAAGGCATATTGAATGAAATTATAAGAGAAGCAGTTCATTATAACAGATTCGATTCCCTCTGGTTCCTTTTATGGACATGTTTGTTAAAATGTAGACCAGCAATCCTGATCTTACAAATACATTTGAACAGAGGGTGACAATTGATTTAAAAAAAAAATGTTTTTATGGATAAATATGTTAGGCATTTGACACACGAAAATGCGATATCAACACGTAATGAATATAACAACCTGAAGTTCTCTATGTCTGTTGTTTTTTCTCGTTTTAAAACTTGCTGGTTGGTTCCGTACTACGACAGCCTGTTCCAAAGAGGTTTGTCCGGATGAAATTGCTTGCAATGATCGCAGGTTTCCTGATCATTTTACTGGGTAAGATGATGGATCATGACTATCATCCGGGTGAAATATTGACTTTGAATTGCTCAGTATTGTCTAAGTGATGTAACTATAAGTAAAATTGATTGGAACATTATTCTCACGTTGTTACATTCTATTAATTGCGTTTGTTTTTTTTTTGTTTTTTGGCTATAACTTTACTCGTTTGCATGTAAGAAAATAAATCTGCCTATTTCGGTCCCTGTTTTAGTAGAATTGTGAGTTTCTTAAAATAAGTTGTGTGATTTGCTGAGCTTTTTGTTAATTTTAAGCAGGCCTTGTGAGACATTTGAGATGATCACTGCCACATCAAATCATTATAATTGGCGATATGATGCACCATTTCGCGAGTATTACGTCAAACACTCATCACTTGCAACTCTGCATGTCTCATCACCTCGCTGGTAGAATAACTTTATTGTCAAATAATGAAAGTCAACAAGCAACGTTAAAGAATTCGAAATCAGAGGCATCAATCCTTAAAAACTCACACGAAACAAGTTTGCTGCCGGTTCTAGTCTAGGGTGACAAAGCTTTTATTTTATTGTCTGTATAATGTAGAAAAAGAATTCTATTGCTTGAAATGACCCATCGTCATATCATTGGGTTACCCCCTCCCTTTATAGCAAAAAAGTATGTCTGCCCCTGAAGTTATAAAGTAAAAAGGTTTGGACGCCTTAAAAAAAATAAGGCTGATAATGGTTCTCTGAAATCAACGTAGAATACAACGTTTGGAGGTTGGACAATGAAGAATAATACTGTTTATACTTTATTAAAGATTCCCAAATTTGGGGATATGGCACGACAAACTTTATCAATATGCGGGGTTTCCGTGACAATTTTTTTTTTCTATGGTTATAAATCGTAAAACTGTCGTAGTGGCAACGATTTCCAGGATTGTTCCATTAAAGGTAATATCTCAGCAAGTCATGCTCTTCATAATAACTGAAAGTAATACATTGGGTTTTTGAAGGTTCAATGACAATATATTTGCTCTGATTTAAGAAAATACATTTTCGAGTTCAGAGACTAATGTATGAATGTATGTAAGGAAAGCGTTTGAGTCGTCTGTAAACTGTATAACATAATGAAAGAAGTTCAGAGGAGTATTCAATGTCGATGATTGAAGAATTATAACAATGGGCAAAGTAGGAAGTTGCCTTGGGGGCACCGCAAAATACATCGTGTTTAGAAGAATAAAAACCGTCAATCGAAACATATTGTTCGTTGCTCAGTTCATATACCAGTCCAATGCCTTCCCGTGTATAACATAATGATAAAATTCGCTTTCAGTGTATAGAATTTTACTACTTCTAGAATAACTCCAGAATGATGCTCCTTTGATCCTTAGTGATATTTCTGTAAGTGTCACTTTATTTGGGTTCCCATCAAACGAAAAAGCAGAATGTGGAAGCGCAAATGACACGTTTAGGTCATCGTGCCGCGACGGCTACGGTCTCAACTACACTCTACCGATGGTTCGGCGTTGCAAGGATAATACCATCCCGAAGTTGATTCAATGGTCGCCTACTCGCCGCTGCCAAAGGCAAAGCAGGCTTGCCAAAATATCAGTGGGTCAGAAAGTCTGTCGAATTGCAGGTACATTCCACTATCATGTTCGTTCTTCTCTTTGATCTTTCTTTCATTTTTGTTTGGCTCTCCATTTTCTCTCTCATCTTCCTTCCTTCCTTCCTTCCTCCTATTTTGAACTCTCCATCATTAAATTCAAAGTATTCCTTCTTTACCCTCCGTACCACACTTCCATTTTAGCATCTTTTCTAGATAATCCATGCTGGTGAACAAGAGACGGACACCCACGAGTCATAATGCACACAAGTTCGACATTAAAAAAAAAAATCATGGATCACACAGCCTAAAAGTCACACAGCCATTGAGTTTGACACTATAGACAAATAAGGCATTTGAGTTCGACACTAGGTAAAGACAGCCCACGAGTTCGACATTACAACACGGGGCTCTTAATGTTTCGGCCTCCTGGGCCTTGTTTGCTTTGCCATAGTGTCGAACTCATGGGCTGTGTGACTCGTGGGATGTATAATTCGTGGTCTGTATGATTCGCGGGTGTCGAACTCATGACGTGCCCCCGATTAATTGTTCCCACAGATGCCTAACAGATCCTTTTTCTTTAGAAAGTATGATACATCATTTATTTTGTTCAATTAACTGAACAAGAGCAAGTTGAGAAAACTACATACCAAGCTGATCTCAAGTATGTAGATTGATTCAGCCGGTGAAGATAACTAACAGGATTCGACTGCACCAATATAATTGTTTCAATAGCATACAATTGAGGTTATTTGTATGGTGTAATCATTCAGTCATACATAGATAAGACGCGAAACACAAGATTTAATGCAATTCATCACAGGGAAAAATGTAGTACAATGAAAAGAATGATGTCAAAGATCAAAGAAATCGAAGTTTAAATGTCTCTCCAAAACAAACGTATTTATCCCTTGCAGCTGAGTAGTTTTTGGCAGTTTTGAATATTGTGCTGGAGTGAAGTGGAGAAGACTTTTGACTTTCTAGAAAGGAAACCAACATCGAAATACTCCAAAAGGTGATATCTTCGATCAAGATAATTTGTATTACTATGATATCATTCACCTTTTGCAAAAGTTTACTAGACTAATAATGTCAGGGCCCTATGGTAGATCGGTGACAACCCTCGTCACATCGGAGACGATTCTGGATGAATAAAATCATCTTCTCTTTCCCGCACGCTACCGTAACAGACCTCATTTCGAATATCTTTCACAAGAATAGCGATGGCTAATTGCTTTTGCTGTTTTCTGTGTGACATGGGGAAACTTCAGGAGTGAAATGACCTCGGAACCTTACAGCTACTCAAAAAAAAAAAAAAAACCGACCCCCCCCCCCCCCCCAAAAAAAAAAAAAAAAAAAAAATATATATATATATATATATATATATATATATATATATATATATACCGTTATACAATTCCCTCTTGACGTTTTACCTCTGACATTTTTACCTCTATACATTTTTACCTCTGACATCTTTTACCTCTGGCATCTTTACCTGGTACATAATTTCCCATATGAATTCATGAATTTCCCATATGAATTCATATACCAAGTAAGAAATAATCTCACATCCGCATCTGGGAATCTACACCCTACAAGCAATGCTTCTATGTAGATTCCTCATATTTCACATGTTTTATTGTCTTATAAGCTGTACTTGACAATTCATCCAGGCTTTTGTATTGTGATGTTTATGTTTTATGTATTTCTTGAAATGTGGAATATGGAACAATAAAAAAACAAAACAAAACAAAACAAAATTATAACTCCAATACCAACGATATTCTGGTAACTTACAGATTGCCTTAGCAACCCTTGCGGTGGAGGCTGGTGTGAGGAGACGATGACCGGCTACCGCTGCCACTGCCCTCTCGAAATAGGGATGACAGGTAAAGAACACCCACCTTAGATTACAAGTCTATAAAAGAAACGTCAACAAAGAATGATCACGATGATAGCTTATGCAAAAGAAGAGAAAAATAAACTTGTTTTATGAGCATTTCTGTGTTTTAGCGATTATAGCGATTATGAATACGGTACTCACAGGAAGTGGTTACATTAGTTGAATTATTGGCGAAAGTGAAAAGAAAAAGAATTTGTAATTATGTGCAAACCAGTAGGATTGCAGTGATTTCTAAATCTAATTGTAATAGATGTCATCACTGTCTCTCGAAAACGAGTCAACTTCACAACATTGTATATATTCAAGAACTCACTGACTATTTCTATTCGATCGAGACGAAACTATCTGTTGAAGTTGGGTTTACATGCATGTCTTAAGATATTTCGTTTAAGATATATTGTTTCCCTTTTCACCATGCACTTTACACGGTTCACTAAACAAGAAGTCGTCTACAATAAATTTCAACATTCCCATGCAGAATAATTTTCGAGTCCTTTCATGGTATTTGCCTTGAATTAGAATTTTCTTTCTTTTCTTTTGACATGGCAATCATTTAGTAGATCAAGGCCAGCATTCGACACAAATGGAAGTCACTTCTGAGTCGGGTCCCTGTCCAACGTTGAATACGACTGGTGCGTGAGTCTAAGATCTACATCTTTAAAGGACAAGTTCACCTTCATAGACATGTGGGTTGAGTGAATGCAGAGCACATCAGTGAGAGTTTGAGGAAAATCCGACAATCCGTTCAAAAGTTATGAATTTTTAAAGTTTCTGCTCAGTCATGGCTGGATGAGAAGACTACTATAGCTTGTGATGTGACATGAGTACAACGGTATAAAGAAAGTATAATGAAAATTCACCTTATTTTCACTTTTCTCGCATAACAAAAGAACACTCGACTTCTCTCTTTCAGAAGGCAAGGGGAATAATATTATCCTTAACATACATCAGTAACAAGTCCAAGAAATGTGCACTTTATTCAAAAAGTAACATTTTGTGAAATTCTCTTTTTATTTTCATTATATCGTTGTACGCATGTGACATCACACACTGTAGTAGTCTTCTCATCCAGCAGTAATTGAGCAGATACTTAAAATATTCATAACTTTTGAACGGATTGTCGGATTTTCCTCAAATTTTCACTGATGTGTTCTACTAATATTGTTGCATTCACTCAATCCACATGTATATGAAGGTGAACTTGTCCTTTAAAATGCTGTAAAGCGTGTATAATGTACTATCAACGTTTGTCGAATCCTTCTGGTGGAAACTGTAAATTTTATATCCTTGCTTTGAATCAATTGAAACGTGTTATCTAGAAAATCTTGAACTTATTGTGCAATTTCATTATTATTATTGTTATCACCATCATCATTATCATCATCATCATCATCATTATCATTATTTATACAGGGCTTCAATAACAGAGACCTGCTATCTATTGTAAAGAGTTCCTTCAGTAAAACTATTCCGTGTTATTGGAAATGAAAAGAAAAGTGTGTGCGGTGGACAGGTGGTTCGAATTGCGCAATGCAGCTGTGCAGTGACAGGCCAGTTATCGTGTTCGCAAAGAGTTGATAAACGCAACTATTTTGGAAGCCGTTTTTAAAGGGCTTTGGAAACGGCTTTGGAAACGGCTTTTGAAAGCAGTTTAAACAGGGGAAAGTTGATAAACGCAGCCTTAGTTTGTTGTCTTCTGTACAACATTGTATAAAAGAAGGTTGGTCCCATGGAAAAAAAAACCCACATCTGAATCGTTTCAAAATATTGATTAAACTGTCTGAATATCATTTTCCATGCAAATGAAAAGATGCAGTACAGTATGGCTCGGTCAGTGATGAACTGGTTAAATTTAATTTGATTTACAAAGCAATGTGAAAGAGACAAACCAGTCTGCTGCACAAGACATTAGGTCAGATGACCCACTTCAGTGTCATCAGAATATAATTCTACACATAGACAAATACACACAAACAAACACACAGGTGCACATATGCACACATGTTCAAAAAAAAAAAATAAGGAAATAGCCACTCCGACAAACATGTTTGTTTTATTCTTGGACTCGATATCTTTACCTTGTTTCTTAGCTCTACCACCAGATGAAGATGTTTCAACAGCTGCTTTGAGTACAACATCCTTTGAGGGTACGTAAATGTGGGAATTGATCTAGTGTCACTGCGCCGTTTAATGATTCCCTCTGAAAATCGTAGGCGAATGTTTATTGGAATTTTTAGATTTTTTAAATTTTAGATTTTTTTTTTCACCTGGTCAGATGGTTTATCACAACCGTATCAAGATGTTGACAGACGCTAGGCTGACAATTCCAAATCATGAATTCCGCAACGTTTGCAGCGTCCAGCTTTGTATAGTGATTGGCGGTTGTGATATGTTACTCTGGCGATTTGTGCTTTGCTTGTTTTGTTTAATTATTTGTTGTTTGCCGTTTTCATCGTTACTTGGGCAGATTCTTACAGGCTTCTAGACCCCGTTTACAGTGCGGGGCCGGGCTCGGCCGCGGCCGAGCCCCGCAATTTTGTCCGTTTACAGTGCTGGGCTCGGCCGCGCCTTTAATTCAAACCTTTCAATATTTTGTCGTAGTGGCGCTCTGCTTGTAAACAAACGCAGTTTGGTATTGTCTGGTTTCAGACCCTTTGCCAACTAAATACCGTAGCGACGAAGTCGCCGTTCGGGCAAAGGCCTTTGTCGAAGTAAAATATCCTTTGCAGGACAAAAACACCTTAAACTATGCTAGTTTTCGACGTTGAGGGGGTTAATATCCTGATTAGCGAAATAGTACAGGCAGAGGGTTTGGAAGCCAGACTAAAATTGGCCGCGCATTTGGCCCAGTTTGCGTTTACACTGAGAAAAGGCCGGGCTCGGCCGCGGCTCGGCCGCGGCTCGGCCGCGGCCGAGACCACCTCGACCCCGTTTACAGTGCGAGGCTCGGCCGCGGCCGAGCCGCGGCCGAGCCCAGCCCCGCTTTAATGTAAACGCGCAAAAGGCCAAATGCGAGGCCAAAATTGGCCTCGCATTTGGCCTCGCCCGGCCTCTTCGTGGACCCCGTTTACAGTGCGGGGCCGAGCCCGGCCTCAATTGCGCGGCCGAGCCTCGCAATTTTGTCCGTTTACACTGCTGGGCTCGGCCGCGCTTTCAGAGCGAGGCCAAATGCGAGGCCAATTTTGGCCTCGCATTTGGCCTTTTGCGCGTTTACACTGAAGCGGGGCTGGACTCGGCCGCGGCCGAGCCGCGGCCGAGCCTCGCACTGTAAACGGGGTCTTGGACCCCGTTTACAGTGCGAGGCCGGGCTCGGCCGCGGCTCGGCCGCGGCCGAAACCGGCCTCAATTGCGCGGCCGAGCCTCGCAATTTTGTCCGTTTACACTGCTGGGCTCGGCCGCGCTTTCGATTCAAACCTTTCATTATTTGGTCGTAGTGGCGCACTGCTTGTAAACTAACGCAATTTGGTATTGTCTGGTTTTCAGACCCTTTGCCAACTGAATTCCGTGACGACGAAGTCGCCGTTCGGGCAAAGGCCTTTGCCGAAGGAAAAAATCCTTTGCAGGACAAAACCACCTTAAACTATACTAGTTTTCGACGTTGAGGGAGTTAATATCCTGAACAGCGAAAGATACATGCAGAGGGTTTGGAAGCCAGACTAAAACTGGCCGCGCAATTGGCCGCGCATTTGGCCCAGTTTCCGTTTACACCAAGAAAAGGCCGGGCTCGGCCGCGGCTCGGCCGCGGCCGAGACCACCTCCAGAGCGAGGCCAAATGCGAGGCCAATTTTGGCCTCGCATTTGGCCTTTTGCGCGTTTACACTGAAGCGGGGCTGGACTCGGCCGCGGCCGAGCCGCGGCCGAGCCTCGCACTGTAAACGGGGTCTTGGTGTAAACGCAAACTGGGCCAAATGCGCGGCCAATTTTAGTTTGCCTTCCAGACCCTCTGCCCGTACTATTTCGCTGTTCACGATATTAACCCCCTGACCGTGGAAAACTAGTATAGCTCAAGGTGGTTTTGTCCTGCAAAGGATTTTTCCTTCGGCAAAGGCCTTTGCCCGAACGGCGACTTCGTCGCCACGGAATCCAGTTGGCAAAGGGTCTGAAAACCAGGCTATACCAAATTGCGTTTGTTTACAAGCAGAGCGCCACTACGACGAAATATTGAAAGGTTTTAATTAAAAGCGCGGCCGAGCCCAGCAGTGTAAACGGACAAAATTGCGAGGCTAGACCGCGCAATGAGACCGGGCTGTAAACGGGGTCCAGAGCGAGGCCGTTGGCCTCGCATTTGGCCTTTTGGACGTTTACACTGCATGAAGCGGGCCTGGGCTGGGCCGCGGCTCGGCCGCGGCCGAGCCTCGCACTGTAAACGGGGTCTATGATTTGGCTGCGGTTTTGCATTACGTCCACCTCTTTCCTGTGATGGTGCCCTTTCTGCGCCCTAGTTCATAAAAGATGTTAGGATAGCAACTCTTACCAGAATAATATGCAACTTACCGTATACAGGGTACCAACAGCCAATCAGGAAGCAGAATTCTTGTCACCACAATGACATCATAGCAACTCTTTATGAATTTCTTCTGTGAGACCTAGTGAAATCTCCTTTCGGACCTTCTTTCCAGGGACAGATGAGTAGAAGTTTTCTGGGCTCGCTTGGCTGGGACTTCCTCTTGACTTCCTTGCTCTATATACTTCCCTGTAGTAGCCCTACAACCCTTCTGTTAGCTGGCATGATGAAATAAATTGTATTAGTATTCCTAAATAGAAGCTGTCCAAACATAATTTCAAAACATAGACGCCATTAAAAGGTTTGCAGCCGTTTCGTTTGATATCCATACTTAAAGGGGATGGCTAGTAACCGATCAGTGGGAATCAGTGGGAATGCTGAGGGATGATTGTTCCAATCCTTGTGGGATTCATTTAAGAGTACATATATCTACTGTTATGTGAAAATTATTTGCTTCAGAACGGTCTCATATTCAAGTAATGTGCAGTTTAATGTTTCCAGGTTAGCGTGCCTGGTCAGTGACGGGGCATTAATCTGCACATTACTTGAATATAAAACCGTTCTGAAGCATTAATCACACAACAGTAGATATATGATGTACTCTTAAATGAATCCCACAAGGATTGGAACAATCATCCCTCAACATTCCCACTGATCCCCACTGATCAGTTACTAGCCATCCCCTTTAAGCAGGCATCACTCAGTTGTTCAATGTTCCATCAGCTGGGCCTATAAGTGAAGCCGTTGCTCATACCCAAGACGAATTTGGACGTCAATTTGGGACAGTGCAATATAAAGGCTAAACTGACTTATAATAAATCATGTATTTTCCAGTCATTAAAGTAGGCCTACATGTATTTCTCAGTATCTTGAAGACAATAACATTTGAATAATAAACACTTCAACTTTTGATCTCGGTATAGGATATCAACTCCCCCCCCCGCTTTTTTTTTTTTTTTTTGGGGGGGGGGTAATCTTTACAGCGTTCGGTGGCAGAATGACTCGGGTTTTGGTCAAACATGCGAAAAACAATCCAGATAATATCCTAAGTTCTGTTTTCCTTTTAAAGTCAGTATTTACCATTTACAGATGAAACAAAAACCCAGCTTTAGTGCTTCAAAATAGTTCTGAAAGGTGAGTTAGGGATGGAAATAACCAATGTAAAAATTTGAGTCAGTATGTTATGACTTGTATTGTTAATATACAAAATGTGAACAATAAGTACAATAAGAATGTTTCTAGACTATAAAACCGTCTACTGTTATGGTTTAGTAGGAAAAATAGTGATATCTCCCTGTATTTTAGGCTTTATTACAAAATTTTTAAATGGTAGGATGTTTTGTGATACAACTGACCTACATCTTTTCAATGAATGAAATGTCATATCTCAAACATTTTTAAAATCACTGCTTTCAATGGCAAACAGTACCTTTAAAGTATAATGTTTGTGCTGTCATCTACTTAAACTATTGCTCTTACACTTGCCAATTATTCGTCGGAGCCAAGCATCATATCACACTAAGCTTGAGACGCTAATGATTTCAAAGATTTCAAATATTTGTCACGATAAGCAAAGTTCTACTCTTTGCCTCAATTAAATGATGACCATTTCCCCCTCTTTTTTATGTTCATTTGGGAATTACTATATTATTGAATTAATTCAATACTTTAAGAATTGTTTCACAGGTGAAGGGAAAATTGTATGACTTCAATGTAACACAAATTTTCGCATCCCAATTTCACGATCTTGAAGTCTGTACTCCCTCAACGTGCAAAAACGGAGGTGCATGCAGAGATACGCCTTATGGCTTCTGGTGTGATTGTACCAGCGAGTATTTCGGACCCACATGTTGTGAGTATTGAATATAGCTGAACTTTTTTTTTTCATATTGATTATTTGGTTATGCTGTTGGGCATGCCATTGACCCTTGACCTCCATGGACGGCACTCCCCCTTTAGAAAAGAAAAATAAAATTTTTGTGTTATATATATATCCATGTATATAAGATTTTATGAATGAACTAAGTTGTATTTTCATGAAAGTGGTTGATTGCATTATCTACATACGGTAACTCATACCATGGAAGTCAGTAAGTGTAGTCATCGGTACCCCGCCCCCTCCCTTTATGGAATTCTAGATCCGGCCCTGCTCTATTTCCAATGTGTAATGAATAATCTAAGATCTTCAAATTCATATCAAAGTAGTCTATGAAACATTTGGATTGTTGTTGTTGTTTTTGTCAGCCTGTGAAGTTCTCCATACCCCAAATGTGCATCAAACACGCCAGTACACTTTCCCTGGATGGAATGTAACAGATGATATGACGACACTGGACTTCGAAGTCAGCGCCAACAACGATGTGCATATTGGGCTCAGTGAGATCAACATGGGCCAGCGGGATATGTATGAAATAGGTACATTTATGGCACATGCATGCATATATATATATATATATATATATATATATATATATATATTTTATTTATTTATTTATTTATTCATTTATTTATTTAGTCATTTATTTATATATTATGCACTGAAACTCAACCGCACACACGCACAGAACGTCTCACATGAATGCCTTTATATCACTGTCTGTAGATAGCTCGTCTCCCCAATACCTCACGCACGCACACACACGCGCACCAATGCATAGATGTACAATGAGCTATTAGAATATCAATATGTAATAAAATCAGATGTCGGGCCTTTTTTATTTATTTGTTTGTTTGTTACTTGTTTGTTTATCCATCTACTTATTTATCTATTTACTTATCCAGCTGTTTATTCATTTATCCATCTATCTATCTATCTATCTATCTAACTATGTATCTATCTATTTATTCGTGTTCTTCTTTATTCATTTTGTAGTTCGTGCCATGTAGGTAGGCCCCTAATAGTTTTCATCATTATAATTTCCTTGTTCTGGAAAAACACTATACACACTGTCGACAGCTTTTGAGGAGAAATCACCAAATCATGTAACTCCTATTATAATATTATACTTGAAAAGGCTTTTAAAAAAGTTAGAGAATAACGATGAGGTATACGCCTCTATTCACACTCGTATCTACATTGAATACTATAAATCTATCCCCCTCTCCATTAATCGATCAATGCATGTAGGCCTATACAATTTTACCTCGTATATAATATGACATGATACGAATCAGATGATGATAATGATAATGTACCTTCTGCTTCGTAATGTCGCATCGGTACAATAAATTGTGGTCTCTTAGCTCTTTACAATAATCATTCCAATGATAACAGCTAGACAGTTACGCAATATATCTATGTACTACAAATGAAAAACAAAAGTATTGATTAAACAAGTGTGTTTTTAGTCTAGTCGTGAAGATCTTTTGAGTTGGGGCAGTCCGTACAGAGATGGGTAAAGTACGTGTTCCAGAGGGTTGCTTCATGACAGACTGAAGGAACTAGAGTCATGGTCCTGAGTGTTGAAGCAGGAGACTTGAAGTCGTTGTGATCGGAGTGATCGCCGGAGGTGTGTAAACGTTCATGACGTCAGATACAAAGTTTAGGATGGAGCTTCACCAGCAAGTGCTTTGTACATGGGATCTCTGGAGTATTTTTGTATTCTACCCTCTTATGGATAGGGAGCCAGTGGATGTTACTGAGGAGAAGTGTGTGGTAACGTGCTGGTATGTGAGGTCGTTCTCTCTGTGATTCTTGCTGCTATGTTTTGTACCCGTTGTAGCTTAGCGATGTCTTACGCATAGTGTCCGTTTGATACCCAGAAGTGTGTCACATACGTCCTGTTTTGAAGTGACAAAAGAATAATAAGTGTGACGGTGGTGTTACGATCTATAGGACAGTGCGAATTGGAGAGATCTTCGTGATAGATGCCATTGCAGAGCGGCATGTGGGCCTATACTGTTTATTTGTGATTCCTCATGATAAGGTGTTGTCAAGGGAGACTCTCAGGTTCCCGACCTCAGATTTCTCCTCAACGACTCTCTCGCCTACTGTCACTTCGACTCTACACA
Organism: Diadema setosum; assembly: GCA_033980235.1. Classification (NCBI taxonomy): domain Eukaryota; kingdom Metazoa; phylum Echinodermata; class Echinoidea; order Diadematoida; family Diadematidae; genus Diadema; species Diadema setosum. The sequence goes on along the minus strand of CM067073.1, from coordinate 20,976,581 downwards.
ATATAGGCTTTTATCAGGATCTTCGAGAATAAATGCGGTAGTTTTTTCTTGTCATAATTGATGACTAACCTGTTTTGTTCGACAAGGACCGTATGACAGTAAAGTAGTTGTGGATCTGTTAATGTGCCGTTTCTTGCTCAGATGATGAGAATAACGGGTACACTTGGTTGTCATCTGTGTGTGTACATCATTGATTGCGGACCATGAGTGTAGAGGATTTCATATAGATTGGTATCGTGTAAAGCGAGAACAGAAGGGAAAACAGAACCGATCCCTGAGCAGCACTGTACGTGTACTATAAACACTGGGTGATACTCTCTTTTCTCTTGACAGCACGGCTCCTGTCTTCAAGGTATGATCTCATCCACTCTTGGGCACTACCTCATATTATGTTTGAGTAAAGTAACAATCGATGAAGAAGTATCTGGTGGTCAGCAGGGTCAAAAGCTGCTAAAAAATCAAGAATCACTGGATGATCTTGTCATTCGTTTTCAGAGATTTATTCAAGTTCAGTCACTTGCATTCCTTCTCTCAGTTTAAGACACCGTCATGTCGACATTTTTGCGTTTTTCTTTTTTATGAGGTCAATGAATGAAGGAATAAAGAAAGCGACCGAATTAAATTAACGTGATAGACAAAGAGAAATGTCTGTTGATAACGTTTGCTTCCATTGCCATACAGTACATATCGACTGCCGACGGTTATATGCGTGACAATGCTCGACATGATCATTCTTTATTCTCAGAATACAGTGGGTACAGTTTGTTTAGGATTGACGAAAAAGTGTTCAACGCTGTAAAGCAAAGGCGTACTTGTTGTTGAGCTTCTTGTCTGCTACAGGCGGTTTCACGCTGCCATAGAGATCTTAAGGTAGCCTGACTCTATATTTGTCGTGTTTGTGTGGCGCGGCGATTCCGCTTGACGATTGGGTGGTCTGTTCCGGTGTCTTTACTTTGATATTAGCTTGGACTTTTTCTTGAGTGAATCTCTGAAATGTGAACTTCTCCTCAAGGCAAAGGTTGCACAGACAGTTTTTTCCTGGGTTTAGGATTGATTTTTTTTTTGATGTCCCACATTACCGTGAAACTAGTTTGTATTTTTGTCTGTCAGGCTCCAGATAATTATACTCTGAAAGTTGGATCTCATTTTTGTATTTTTCATGTTTGGTCGATTTGATATGATTCCCGTATCTATGTTTTAAGGTACTCCCGTGCCCCGGTCCGTGAAAACATTTTTCCTCTTTGCCAGATGGTGGCCTTGTAGACCAGAGCCGTTTCCATACATTTTCCTCTCAGTGGGCATTGGTCCTTTTGGCGGCAGTTACATTTGGGTCTGGGTTCCCTGTCAGGTGACATGGATTGTTTGATGACTCTCTGGTTGTGGGTTTTGATGACTGCATCCATGTTTTTCATGCAGCTGTAGCTCACTTTTACTGAATATTATCGAATATTGGGTTCAGTTTGTGCCCTCGGTGATGAGCTTCAAGAATCTACCCTCAAGTTGGTCTTGATCCCTGCATCATAGTGGGTCAAACCAAGGGATATTTTTGCTCCTATTCTTTCTCTATCTTCCTTCTCCCTCCTCTCCTTCTATTGATACGGAACCTAAACCAAGAAAATTTTTATCGTCCTAATGAACATGATTACCCCTTAACTAAATGCAATTTGCTGGCCGTATTGTTTGCTCTGTCACGCAAGCACTGGCTGTCAGGAAAATGCCGTGTTCTGAAGACGTTAAAAAGATGTGAATACGTTTGTGAATTTGGCTTTTCCTTTTCTAGCAAGCAGCCTGCCTATCTCCTTTCAATATATTATACTCTTTGTCACATCAGGTATCGGAGATTGGGCAAACACGGGCAGCTCTGTTCGCCAGTGCGCTGGGACAAATTTTGACGGTGATTGCGACTTCGAGCCAGTTGTTCCCACTCCAAATATACTCTCTGGTATACCACATTACGATCGCTTCTGGATATCTTTCGCCGATGGTCGCTTCAAGGTGGGCCACTTTAACGACACAAATGCTTTCATGAGTTTCGAATTCGCCAAGCTCATGGATATTAACTATGTCGGTGTGTGGACTGGCTATGGCTCTGAGGGATATTGGAAATTTCATTCCTTCTGCTGAACTAATACAGTGCACTCCCGTTATAACAAACACCGTTGTAACGAAATTCCAGTTACAACGAAATGTGAATTCAGGTTCCAAAATCATCATGTACATATATTTCTTAATCTCCTCTTCTCGGTCGGTAAGAAACAATTTTTCGATATAACGAATGAAAAATGCCGATTCCGAGGACTGAGTTATGACGAGACTTAACTTTAATAGCAAATAGTGATAAAGACGAGATGATTATATGTATAATTCAATGTAACTTGAATTTGATGTTAATTGATTAAATTTGATAATAGTATAGACGTCATTTGTTCAACTTGTTTGTTGATCAAGGTGTACATTCTCTTGTCTAGCCATTTTTTCCTATTAGCGCTTTCTTTTGTCTTGTAGGACCTGCATCAAAAGAATTCTATTACATGTTGATTCTGACCTAGGCCAAAATGAAGATAATTAACAAACATAATTGTCTCGGTTTTACGAAATTGACGCATATTATGATAAATCTTTGAGGGTTTTTTTTTTTTCGAACAGTAAAATATATTTGCAGTTTGTCAATTTCACTTTAAACTTATCAGTATTATATACTTACGGAATAGCATGTTCATGCAATGGACCCAAAATTTTCTGTGTTTATAAAAAAGAATATCTTAGAGTACATTTGTGTACATGTCAATGGGAAACGTGTGAAGGAAAGACATTATTTCTTTGTCCTTGAATTTTGCATAAAATGTGATGACATTGACACTGACATTGATCTCAAACATCCATATTACAACAGGAAACATGGTTACATGTGATTTTTAGTGCATTCAGGACTTGCGCTATATGTTTCTGTTGTTATTTGCACAAATACGTTTTCATGGTGAATGTGTTAATGTTTTTACGGAAAAAAAAAAACACCACTAAATTATATCCCAAAGCTTTACGGAAGAAAGTTTTACAATTGCATGACCCTGCACCATTTGGATTCACGGGTTGCCAAATTCATTCGTTGTCCACCGGAGTGCATTAAGAAAAAGCACACACACACACACACACACACACAGTATAAAAACTTGATGTTATAATAATTTATTATCTAGACGATCTCAGCCTAATTCTAATTCTTCCACTTATGCTGATGGCAAGTTTTTTGTTCATGATTATTTTTATGCCTCGAAAATTTAAAACTGTTTATTGATAATATGCTAATATATTGAAGCTCACACAGAAGGAGGTTGTTGTTTTTGTATTTGCACCATAAAGTATATTCTGTGAGTAATACATTTCAGAAATCTATTTATGTATTATGTGTCAACATGCCTTTGTAAAGAGCACTATAGATGCAAATGGATTGATTTAAGGATTGATTTGATTTGCCTTAATGATTTTTGACTCCATAGTTATGATATGAAATCAACAGGTAACAATTATTTCAATGATTATTTAGTTTATACATAACTCTAAAATATCAAAAACAGAAATAAGTATAGACTGATTGTACACGAAATATACCGCCATTGTTAACCAAAAAGTAAATATTGGTAAGAGAAAATAGTATAAGACAAAATGTAATCTTGCTACATGAAATATGAAGAAAAACGTGGAACACTATGAATGATTTGATATATAAAAATGATTAATATTGTACTACTCCTACCCTGATATTGCGGAACAATCACTCACTGTAATCCACTGATGATAATAGATGTAAAAAAATCGTTGGGATCATATAACACAATTGTTATGGCAAACGTTCTTGGTTTGATGCAGTGCAAGCTGATGAGATTAAAAAAGGTAATTAATATAATCTGTTGTCCATCGAGTGATGTCTTCAATTTGTCTAATAGGGTATTTTATCTGGTGTTCCAGAAAAACTCAGAGTTGTCAGGTAAAAGTGTATATTTATAAGAAAGGGAAAAAAAGAATTTAAATGATCGTTCTATTTAATTTTTTTTGCCTGTGTTTCCCAAAGTTTTAGATTTTGTTATTATTATAATAAATATTATTATTATTATTATTATTATTATTTTCATTTTCATTATTTATTCGGCATTTGCAAAATAATACTCTCTCAAAAAGATCGAGTGAAAATATTCACTCTTAAAAGAGTGAATACAAAAAAAGAGTGAATTTCGAGTGAAATTGGAGTGAATTTTGAGTGAAAATGTTCATTTTCACTTATTTTGGAGTGACGTTAGGGATCACTCCAAAATCTTCACTCCAAAATCTTCTTTTTAGAGTGGAAATTTTCACTCGATTTTTTTTAGAGAGATACAAGTGATAACAGTGAAACAAATAAAACAAGCAAAACACAAGAAAACAAAGTGTCAGGCTTTCCCTGTTGAGCTTCCCTGAGGTGACGGGTTGGAAAAGAGCAATCAAAATCACTATGACCCCTGGGCCTCTCCAACCAACTTAAGGAAACACATCAGGGAGTAGTTGAACATAAAAGAAAAGAAATAATACAAATAATTTCAAATTGAGCGTGTACACCAGGTGGATTATTGAACATTCAAACTGGAATTATCATTGTGGTGAATCATATTTGTTCCCCCCCCCCATAAAAAAAAAGATAATAATCCAGTGTACAAAAAAGTGTTATCAGAGTATATCTTAACAACAAAAACAACAACAAAATCAAGAAAGATCCCCTTTAGCTGCACTACTAATTGATTATGTATTCTTTGCCCCAAAACCCTATCCCATGGCCAAAAGCCTCCGCCAACTATATCCTCTGCAAGGAAAATCTTTAATCAAACCTGAATCTTTAGTAGTAAAAAATATGATAATAGTACCATCGTGCGACGCATGCGTATCACATATTTTCTCTCTTTCCTTGTGTTCACTGAAAACAATCAACTGTTTAAAGTTGTACGAGTGTACTAAAGTGATGCATTTACATAATTACTAAGGTTGCATGGATAACAAGGATGCTGTAACTAAGCAACAAGGCAGTAGCGGAGAGCATGTCAGTTCAAGCCAAACGAATAAAATCCTCTGCCGAGCAGTTGAAACCTGCAGTGCTGAACCTCGGCAGAACACACGCATGAGCAGTATAAGAATCTAGTGATGTTCAAGTGACTGCACAGTGTGGCGTACGTTTCTAAGTACTGAAATTGATCTCCTCAAGAAAGGGATTAAGAGACGATATACAGGACTTTGAAACAGGTGCCAAATCGCAGCTTCAGCTGGGAACTCTGCTATACTGATTTCTTGATTCCATTGAATGAAGTTATGGTAAGTAAGGAGAATCAGTGGGCGGAAGTCGAGCAATGTCATTCAGCACGACGAATACTTCGTTGTTGTTGTTTTTTTTTTAAAGGAGACCTCCGGATGATTTTCAAATTTTTACATTTGAACATATATAAATTAGTTATACTGAGTACAGAGTTTCAGGATTTATAATGATTGGGATGAAAAATAAGAATGTTTTCGAAGTTTATAACAAATTGCAATGAACAAGGATGATGACATGGCAGCCTCACCATAAGAATGCATGAGATGTGGCTCAAGGAAGCAGCACAAAAGAAGAAGGCATGCATAGATTACACACAGGTGAGCTTGCAAGCATGCGGTATTGTAATGGAATGGCACTGCTACATTTCTGACATACGTGAGGCTCTATGTCATCAAATTTGTTCAGTGTAATTTGTTTAAGGTTTTTGAAAGTACTGTTTGTCTGCTCAAGAACCACAATAAATTCTACAAATCTATACATGAAGCTGTTGATTTATGTACTACATGATGTGAAATTATGAAAATCGTCCGGAATGCCCCTTTAATCTTTACTTTCATGTGTCCATGACCCAACACAATCCATGTTGAATTTCAAAACCAACAACAACTAAAACACAATGGCCCTGAAAGATGTTTATATAGAAGCCATAGCTTTGATAAACAAGCTCTTTCATTCAACATTTGCAGAATATAAGCGTGTGTAGGGCCTTACGCCCCAATGCTCTGTTTAGTGATAACTTCTTGCTCTGCCAACATTCTTAGTACACTTGTATCTTGCCCCCCCCCCCCCGAAAAAAAAAAGGAAAGAATAATTATAGTCACCTTGTGGTCACCGAGTCAATTTATCGGTATATCATAGTTTGTAAGAAAAAGTAGAAATGATTTGTGTGTTTTTTAAATTCATGTTCCATATTCCCCATTTCGTACAAGTTTTATATTCCATTTGATTTGAAGCAGAAATGTTTTTCACACAATGGTCACTTTGAACCAATAATGCACAAAATGTATAAGGACATATAATTAACGTGTAATATGAGGAACCCACTAAAAAGCAAAGCTTTTAGGATGTGGGCTCCAAAAATATAACATAGGGTTTTAGTACAGTATATCAATGTCAGAATTGATACAGTGTACTCCCAATATAACGAACACGGTTATAACGAAATTCCGGTTACAACGAAGTAAACATTATCCACTATATTATGTGGTTTTTGTTTTGTTTTGGGGTTTTGTTTTTGTTTTGTTAATCGGTTCGGTTATAACAAAGTTTCGATATAACGAAAGAAAACTTCAGGTCAAGAGGACATCGTTATAACGGGAGTCCACTGTATATACACGTAGTATAGATATGAAGGATAATGCACAGGCATGAAGATGTATTATGTTTTTTCACCCACTGTTTGATGTTGTTGTTTCTTTTCATCCTCTGTAAAGCTTCATTTGTAAGATAACATTTGCTGACCTACATTTTAACCCGTTCCATACTGAACTCCGGATTTCCCATAGATTAATTAATACGCAGGCCTCCAGATTTCCGTATACAAATGGAACGGGTTAACAAACATGTCGGAAAAAGGAACTAGTGGGAATTCAATTCGATTCAATTAAAATTCAAACTTTATTTTTCACTTTTTGTCAATTTAAAATGTCACCTACGTTACTGTATCCGGGCAGCGACACTAAGGGCGGTGAGTTGGCTCAGTTGGTAGCGCGTCTGCCTCATGATCACGCGGCCCGGGTTCGAACCCGAGTCTGGACTGAGCAATGTTGTGTATAAACATACCGTCCCCTCTAGCAAGAGGCAAAACACTCTGTCCCTCGGATAGGACATAAAATGGAGGTCCCGTGTATGAGAGAGTCACAGCTCATGTACGTAGAAGATCCCACTTCATTCATTCATCGCAAAGAGCAGGGTGTCTAACCCGGTGAAGTGGTCCCACCCCACATCCAACTGGACCCCATGGAAGACCAGCTTAGTGTAGCTGAATATGGGCTATCCAGCCATCTTCACAGATGAAAATGAACAACAACAACAACAATGAAAGACTTACTGAATGAAAGCAAGAGAAGCAGAAAATAACTGGCTTGATTCCCACTGTTTATTTTTCGACATGTTTGATAAAATGTAGAGTAGCAGTTGCGATCTTAGAAACAGACTTGTACACAGGGTGACAACTGATAAAATCATGTATTGCTCTTGATAGGAATATATGCATAGACATTGTTACAAGAAAATAATTACGACGTAATGAAAACAACATCATTTCTGTTTTGTGTGACTTTTTTCTCCCTTTAAAACTTGCTGGATTTGGTTCCTTACGATGACAGCCTGCTGCAATTGCTTTTGTCCGGATGAAATTGCTTGCAGTGATTGCGAGTTTCTTGATCATTTCTCTTGGTAAGATAGGAAATTACGATTATCATCTCAACGAAATTTTAACCTTTGATTGATTCGAACATTATTTTCCATGTTGTTTTTCTTGATTAATTTGTTTGTTGCTAGAAGTTTACTCTTTTCTGTGCAGCTGGGAAGATAAAATATACAAGTATGTATATTTCTGTCCATGTTTTTAGTAGAATTAGTTTATTGGTTGCATATCTGAGCTTTCCGATAATGTGCAGGACAGAATGCGAGACTTGTGGAACGATAACATCACTACCCAATTTGATTTGCATATTAGGGCGATATGTATTTAGGCATATTACCATTTCGCGAGTTTTATGTAAAACACTCATCACAATTCAGACACGGATAATCTTTATTTTCTAATTGCTAGTAATAAAAATCAACAGCTAACATTGAAAAGATCGAAATGAAAAGCATCAATCGTTGAATACTCACGGGAAGCAATTTTGCAAATGATTTTTAGGTGACAAATCGTGTATTCTATTGCTCTTCGAGAGCATGATACTGATTTCTGGGGAATGTTCAAGTTTTACTTGAATAGTGTATTGGCAATCTGTCAACTTCATATAGGCATCAGTGATATCTTGCAGCATGTGTCAGTTGGAAAATTGCATTCGTTCACAATGTATTAGGCTACACGTTATTATCATGGAAACATTCACATAAATCGTTTTATTTTTGTTCATTGTGTTTCATTTTCAACAAATAGCTGTACAAAAGATCATAAAAAACAGCAATATACATATTCTGCATTTATCGAAACAGAGTATGAACACAATAAATTCAAAAGCGTAGATGCATCATATTTACTATTAATGGTGAAAATGCTGAAAAATGAAGGGAAACTAACAGCTCAGGCTGTAATATGCATCCTCTCAAAACCATTATTGATAAGGTACACAAAAGTGTTACCATGCACGGGTAGAGAGAGCATACACACAGTAAAAACAACACATTGCTCTTTTACTACATTATTACATTCTTTTTCTATAACATCTTTCTTATCATCACATGTAAACGTACACTCTAGCACTATTCATGATTTTCCGTGACTATTTTTTCTCGTTTTTGAGACAAAATGTCTGATCAATGAAATGTTTATAATATTTTTGCTACTACACGCATTATCTTATAGTGTTGAGTGTTTTTACGAGTGATACGCTAAATGGGACTGTTCAGTCCGATTTATTCTATCTTGAGTAGTTGATGTAGTAGTACATAATAGACTTGGAAATCGGGGGGGGGGGGGGTAGGCGGTGGTACTTCCGTATACTTTCATCAAAGGAATGTGTTTTTATGCCTCCGCCACGAAGTGGTGCCGGAGGCATTATGTTTTCGGGTTGTCCGTCCGTCCGTCCTTCTGTCCGTCCGTTCTTCCGTCCCTCCGTCCGTCCGTCCGTCCGTCCTTCCGTCCGTCCGTCCGTAATGAATTTTGTGGCAAGCGTAACTAAAAAATTTGTTGAGGTATCCTAAAGATACTTGGCATGTATGTGTATTAGGGGGTGAAGTTGTGCCTATCAACTTTTGGGTGTACATGCTCAAGGAAAAGGTCAAAAGGTCAAGGTCAAATATGTACAATTGCATTATTTCCTCCATATGTATGCATTGGCTGAAGATATTTTCTTGAAACTTAGTGTATGCATGTATTACCCAGTTAAGATTCTCTGGTGAAAGTTTGGGGTCATGAGGTCAAAGGTCAAAGGTCAAAAGGTAAAGTAAAAATATGTAAATTTCACTTTTTTCTCTGTACCTTGGAAATTGTTCAAGGTATCTTCATGGAATATGGTATATATACATGTACTGACTGGCAGTGATTATCTAGAGAATTTAGGGTTCATGGGGTCAAAGGTCAGGGGTCAAAGGTCAAGGGCAACACTTCAAAATTTTACTATTTCCCTCATATTTATGCAATGCCAGCAGGATTATTTTTTTTTACACTTGGTGTATGCATGTATAACCCAATAGAGATTCTTTGTTAAGTTTTTTTTTCCTTTTTTTTTTGCCTCAAAGGTCAAAAGGTCAAAGATTAAGTGAAAGTGCTGAACTAAATGTTTCCTCCATATCTAGGAAAGGGTTCATGTTATCTTGAAACTTACTACATATTTTTGCATGTTCTGCCTGACAGTGATTATCTTTATATGAATTTAAGGGTCAAATCCCAGATGAAAATGGCAACAATTTACGATTCAATACAGAAATTGCACTTTTTCTCCATACCTTGAAAATTACTCAGTGCATAAACTTATGAATGGATCAAAGTCAAGTTAAAGTTCTTAAATCTCCAAATACATGCTCTCCTATTCTTCCAATTAAACCTAGGTCAAGGAAGGTGAACATTCAACACATTTGTGACAAACTTGTCATTTTAATATTTTGCCAATTTTGTGAAAATGTAATCACACATTGTCCACATGTACTGTAGACCTATTAGGAGAACCATGCATTATGGCGGAGGCATACCAGTCGCCATAGCGACATTTCTAGTTCTAATAATGAGGTCAGGATATGTATATATCAGTTATCATAGGATGAATTTATAGGCAAGGCGCTCACAATTCGATATTGAGATTAACTCAGTTACAAAATAATGAACAAGAAGCTACGAAAACGACTGCGACAGTCACATCACTGTGTATAGCCACACACATATTTCAGTAATTTCACTAATGAAATGGCAAAATGAAAGCATGTCATTTTTTTTTTGAGCGTCTATAATAGAGGTCACGTGTTCATGTTTTGTCTGCGTGTGTCCATTAGTGTGAAAGTTATCACGCTTCGAGTGGTAAATAATTTATTATGTGAATGTATTGTGAGCTAGTTTCGCCATTTTCATCTCGGTGTGTGTGTGTGTGTGTGTGTGTGTGTGTGCGTGTTTCTATTCAAAATACCTTGACAGTACCTCCCTCAGACTGAATTGAATATTGCAATACAATGGGCTGGATTGGTATGAAAAGCGATAAAAACTGAACTAAAGCAATGATTTCTGGACCCTATGGGGAAACAGATTGTTATTCGTGAAGTCCGAGATTAAGTCAGTATTTGAAGTCAGTAGCAACTTGCAAATATTAAGGAGTCATTTCTATACAATCTAACATGGACTCCTCATGTAAGCGAAGTTATAAGAAAAAATATTTCGGGCTACTTCTTGTGAACATAGGATTTGCTCACTAATGAGGAAAAAATCTTTCTACAGATATTGCATGATATTATCTCATAATTGATTTACAGTGGCGTCATGGGCTGTTCAAAAAGAGTCATGTGAAAACTTCGGAGAAGTAACACACAAGTTTACTCAGTGAATGCTCATACATCATAACGCCAATATCAGTTCACTGATAAATATCTTTAATGGCCTCACTAAATGTCAAGTGGTTTTAAAAAGGAATCTAGTACCATTCTGGGTCTCGATTTATAAAATCAGAAACGGACTTACACCGGTATAATTAACACAGAGCTGTATATTGTTTCTTATGGTCACGTGACAGGCTTCACACCAAGCTACGCTGTATATCTCGAAGCTAAAACCTGATTATTAAAGGCGATCATTTTCATAATTTACGAGCTTGCTTTTCAACTAGCTACCCAGTTTATAAAGTATGCAATATTTACAGACTCACAACACTTTCAAATGAGAGATTTCAGTTTATATCTAATCCATCTTTTTTTTTCCATTTTTAAGATAGTAACGTATTCATATAATTTTTATCTGATATTCTGTGCCTCGATTGGTCCCCGAGAGTAAACTGTAAAGTGCAAGCTTTAGATAGTGAGAAAATGTTAATGTAATGTTGCGTGTTTGGTGTGCAGTTCTGTTTAAACGTGATCATGGTAATCAAGGGTGATTGTCTGTTGCACGTTTGCTTCAATTCGTTTCTATTTTGTTAATCATACGCATTCTTATCTTAAAAGCTAGTTTATATTTTCGAAAGGCTTACCCTGATTCTTGACCCTGACACTGTTTCTTATTTTTTTACCCAATGGATTTATCCTCATAACACTTTCAAGTTTGATTGCCCTTTATCCATTGTTGATGCTACACTCCACCTGCTTCAATGAGATCATCTGCTTTACTGTTTTAGATATTATCCATTGGGGATATTGGTAAAAGCTATCATTGTGTACGGCATTCTAATGTTACAGGACTCTGATGTAGGCCTATCAAAAGCTGAGCCCTCGGCTCTGAACCAGACTACCTTGTGTATTTTCAACAACAACAAAAAACGATACATGATTAAATTAATAAATAATAGTTCATCTTAAACAAAAAAAAAAAACAAAAAAACAAAAAACAACAACACACAACTCCCTCATCTTTGTATATAAAGTTGTTGTTATTTGCCATTCCATTGTTCTTCCTATCACACACACACGCGCGCACACGCACACACACACACACACACACACACACACACAAATCAGAATGTAGCAGCACAAATGATGAGTTTAGGTCATCGTTCCATGACGGCTACGGTCTCAACTACACTCTACCGATGGTTCGGCGTTGCAAGGGTAATACCATCCCAAAGTTGATTCCATGGTCGCCTACTCGCCGCTGCCAAAGACAAAGCAGGTTTGGCATTATACCAGCTGGACAGAGAATCTGTCGAATTCCAGGTGCATTAACAATTTTTGTTCATTCTTCTGTTAGTTTGTTCTTTCGTTTTGGACATCTCCTTTCTCCTCCTCCTTTTTCTCTTCCTCCTATTTTGAACTCTCCAACCCTGAAAACCACTTCGGCTTTATCATCAATGCCACACTTTTTCTTTTACGACTTTTCAAGATGGTCCATGCAGGTAAACGAGATTGAACATCGAATGATTCTTTTATTTATGAAACGATATATCACGTGTTCAATCGACTGAAGAACGGGAAATGCGATTGAGCTGGAAAAAAAAATCATACCAAGCCTGATCTCGAATACGAACATTAATTCAGATGCCGAGGATAAATTACAGCACTTGACTGGAACTATGTGTGTGTGTGTGTGTGTGTGTGTGTGTGTGTGTGTGTGTGTGTGTGTGTGTTTGTGTGTTTTGAGGGGCAGACAATTTAATTTATGTCAACATTCACTCTACGAGACGCGAAACGCAGCAAAATTTAATGCAATTCATCAAAGAGAATAAGGCATTGTAAGAAATAACAAATCCCTGAAATGTCACAAATTTAATCAATGTAAATACCTCTATCTTACTTATCCCTAGCGGTTTCGTACTTTAATCTGTTTAGGTAATTCTGAATGTAGTAAAGTGAATAACACGCTTGATTTCAAACAAACATACCAAATTCGAATCTTGTCGAGAGGTAATGTCTTTGGATAAGAGAATTTTATAAAACTGCTACTTCGATTTACCTCTTGCCATAAATGCACTATAGAATAATAATGACGGGGGCCATGGTACAGCGGTGCCAAGACTATGGAGTCTTCCTTGCAAGAATTAAATCATGCCATATTTCATTGCAAGCACTCTCTCTTCCTTATGCTTGTGTAACAGACTTGATGTCGTATACATCTCTCACAAGGACGGCGACAGTTAATTGCTCTCGTTTTCTTTTTTTTTTTCTTTTTTTTTTTTGAGAACGTCAGGATTGAAATGACCTCGGACTGAAATGACCTCGGAGTCACAGACGCTGTCTGTGTCTTTCTGTACAAAGATTGATCCTTGGGAATAAAGTATATTGAGAATAAAGTATATCATTGATCGATTTTACTATAATATTGTAAATTCGTTTGTCTGCAAGGACAAACTAGTAAGTGAGCTAATTAATCGCTTCAAATCAAAAAGACACGAGAACTAAGCATGGGAACAAGCATAGGCTCGATACAAAAGTTGTAAGTATAACAAGAGTATCAATAGTAATACATTGAATTTAATACATGGATTTGTTCATTTTTCCATAAGTGACTGCCGCTTCGGCCTATAGGGTTGTGCGTGTTTTGGGGGATGGGGAGGGGCCAAAATGTTGGAACTTCAAAGGGATTTTATTCTAACACATCAGTGCGACCGATCACACTCAATATCAATATCCAGCCTTGCAGTATGCATGCAGGCAAGCGTGACCAACCTCTGAATATTGTATTAGAGCTTGAAAGCGCAGGTGAGACCACGTCCAATACTGACACAGACTTAACAATCCCCATCCCCGCAAAAAAAGGAAATAGGCAAATATAGAAGAAAAAACGTGAAACAACTGTTATTGACATCGCTAATTTTCGACATGCATTATAACTTTGATTCCAATGCGTTGCTGGTAACTTACAGATTGCCACAGCAACCCTTGCGGTGGAGGCTGGTGTGAGGAGACAATGACTGGCTACCGCTGCTACTGCCCTCTTGAAACATGGGTGACAGGTAAAGAAGATACTCTGAAGAAAACACCAACCTTTGGATGACAATTATTCATTAAAAACAAAAAAAAAACAACACAAAAAAACCAAAGGGATGACAACCATGGGGGGGGGGGGGGGGTAGGAAGTCATCCTGTTTTATGAGCGTTTTAGTGATTGACCAATGAAGAGGGGTCACATAGGCCTTAAAAAAGTACAAAAAACAAGAGAAAAAGAAATTACAATATTTGCAAACCAGTGGTTTTTCTTTTAGTTTTTGTTTTTGTTTTATTTCTGACTCCGATTGTAAAAGATGCACATCATCACCGTCTCACGGAACACTGCGGAAAAACGAAAACTTCACAATTATTTGAGGACTCGTTAATACTTCTGTTCGATCGAGACGAGGATAAGTTTTCGTGCATATTCGAGATACTCTTTTAATCATGCACTTTGCATCGTCTACTTTAAAAGAAAAAGTCGTCCATTAGTTTGAAGATTCCATCCATCACGAATTTTGAGCATTTTACGTGTTGTTTCGCGAACTAGAATTTTCTTTCTTTCCTTGTTTTCTTTTTCCCTTACAACCATGCTAACATTTATCATTATCAATATTGTTATTATTATTATTAGATCACGGACAGCTCTCGACACAAATGGCAGTCACTTCTGACTTGGGTCCCTGTCCAACGTTAAATAAGACTGGTGCGTGAGTCAAAGATCTAGAACGTGCTATGCACTACCAACGTTTGTCATTTTTGTTTTCTGGTAGGAACTAGAAATCAATATTCTTCCCTTGAATCAGCTAACCACTTATACTTTTGAGTTGAAATAGACGATAATGGTTTAATACCGGACACGTTTTGACCATCTGAATGTCCAATAACTATGTACATCCATAGCTATCTATTTATCTTTCTTTCTATCTATCTATATATATGTTCTTGTATTTCTTAGACAATTCAAATGAGATTTTAGAATACCTTCCACAACATCAGGGGTTTCAATTTGATGCCTTTTGTGCAGGACTGTACAGTATGTTAAAAACTACAATCAGATTTCCGCAGTGATAACTTTCAATATGTTATTTTAGGGTCTAGATACAAAACATCTTATCTATATTTTGCTGAAAATTTCATTCAGTGTGGTTAAGAGGTCACGGAAAAACGTGGATCGTTGTAAAGCATGTCATTGGTCCGTTTCTTCCAAGTTCAGCCCTTGGATGCTCTTGGAACTGCATATTAATGTGTGAACAATGGACAGAACTTGGAGGGAAGGGATTCCTCACAAGCTCTACAAAGATCATCATTTCCCTTTGACCACTGAAGCAAATCGGATGGGGTTTTCTGTAAGATGTGGGTAATAAGTTACTTACAAAGAAATAACAAATAGCTACTCAGGCAAACACATATAGGGCTTACCGTATGTCCATTTAAGAATTACTACGTGGCCCTCCGTGAGGATAACTTTTAAAATAGTGAACCAATCCAAATACAATGTCAGGGTATGAAACTAAAACTTATTATCCACATCTTACAGGATACTCCATCCGATTTGCTTCAGTGGTCAAAGAGAAATGAGGATATTTGTAAAGCATATCAGGAATCACTCCCTTTTTCTGTCCATTGTGTTCACACACTAATATGCAGTTCGAAGAGCATCCAAGTGCTTAACTTTGAAGAAAGAGACCCATGACATGCTTTACAACGATCCACATTTCTCTCTGACCACTTACCCAATCGAATGGGGTTTTCTGCAAAATATGTAGTAAAGATTTTATATTTTTAGACTCCCGAAATAGCGTTCAGAAAGTTTAATTATGTTGAAAGTTGTCAATGCGGAATCCGGTGGTAAGTTTTGGGGGACATTAATTTTATTCCTCTATATTGATCATATGACGTGGGTATATTTACTTAACCTTCTTACTCAGCTGTAGATAGACGTCATTGTATTGTGAGATTTTTCAGCTATTTCGAGTGTTCTATGGTGTCAATAATACCATTGTTTATTGTATCAGTTTGCAAACTGAGAATAAGATTTACAAGTCACGCCATTCTCGCATCTCATTTTAAGTCTGTACTCCCTCAACGTGCAGAAACGGAGGTGTATGCAGAGCTACGTCTAACGGATTCACGTGCAATTGTACTGGCAATTACTTTGGACCCACATGTAGTGAGTATCTGAGCTACGTGTGCGTGTCCCTTTTCTTTCCTTGATGTTGATTATATGGTTATACAAAACTAGGTTTATAGATCGAAAAACTAAGTATCGGTAATGAACTCAGTTTGTCAGAATTATTGGGCAAATGGCTCGCCATACATTCATACATAATAAGCCCAGCTTCATTGGGATACCGCAAACAGTTTTTGAGTTACTGAGTACGCTGTCCACAAAATTGCTTCCGGACAGAAGGTAGGGTGGACGGATGGACAACCCAAAAACCTAATGCTCCATTTTGAGGCAATACAAAATCTTTGGGGCAATATGAAGTGTGTTTACGAACATGCTGAAGAGAAAATGTATCTCGTATCGATGAAGTGCATTTTATTCGTGGAATTTGTTATTCCATGTCCTACGGTGCTTCTATCTTTTATATTACTCTGAAAGCCGGCAAGTTTATCAAGTTCATCTTGTTGCTGTTTTGGATTGGTAATTCATGTCATGTACTTCGTATTATTTTTTATGTATATTTCGGGAGCAATGCTTATTGCATATTAAGTGATATATCATATACCTATATATTAATTAATTTATGCACAAGGCATGAAATCAAAATTGCCTTACATTATGCTGCACAATTAAAGAGTATCCTTCATTATACACAACACATTTATTCAATTTTAACTTTTATTTCGTAGCCATAATCTTTTGATGCAAAGAACTACCATTGCTAAAACCGTTGTTAATGACGTCTTTGATTCCTTAAGTAACAACCAAAGAAAATATATAGAATCATCTTCATTCTTGAGAAACCAGCAATGTGTGGTATGGGCTACACTGTCATAATGGTCAAGATACTGGAAGCAAATTATGTGACCCATATCTCCTATCTCCCATGTCTTATGAATTATATAAGAATTCTAAATTGATGTTAAAATAGCCTGTGGATTTTTTTTTCTTCTTGTGGTTGTCAGCCTGTGAAGTTCTCCATACCCCAAATGTGCAACAAACACGCCAGTACTCTTTTCCTGGATGGAATGTAACAGATGATATGACAACACTGGACTTCGAAGTCAGCGCCAACAACGATGTGCATATCGGACTCAGTGAGATCAACATGGGCCAGCGGGATATGTACGAAATAGGTACATTTATGGCACTTGCACATACTCTATGGTCACACGCACACACACACTCTGATATGTTTAGGTTTTTTTTTATGCAGCTTAAGCGACCTCATCGTGTCCCTACAACGTCTCACATGAATGCATTTTACCCAATTGCAGTTTTGCTCCTCAAAATGCTCCTCAAAATGCACATGCACACTTATCCTTGCTATGCAGAGTATAGGAAATTCACAAAACTCTGTAACGCCTTTACCTTATACTTACATTGTATAAAGGCCTTTGAGAACTCTTATTTGAGAGTAGCGATGAATACGCCCTCATTTATATTCGTTAAATTCAATAAATGTATTCCTCTCTCTCTCTCTCTTTCTCTAACCCTCAGTCAATATTGTGAGTACACATATACTCATATATTCCTGTATATATGTATATATATATCTATATATATATATATATATATATATATATATATGTTTTCATACTATTTCATCAGTTATGTGATATGATGTGAATCCGATGATTTGTAAAGTATAGAGATGGTATTCAAGGTCTCCTGCATTTATTCTCTCATTAAAGACACCGATATGGCAAATATTTTAGCTTTTTTTCCAAAAAGATCAATGAATTCAGGAAAAAGAAAGAAAACGAATAAGCCAAGCAGAAAGAAACAAAAGATAAATATTTTGGTACCTTCAGTTTCCCATGCCATACTTGTAAATAGTAAGCATCGACTGCCCAGGCTATATGCATGACTATGGTGGACATATTTCTCATTTCAAGACCACATAGCAACGCACACACGCATACACACACACACACCATTAATATCATAGTCAATGACAACAGATTTAGATCTAAACTATACCTGATTAACTTTTAAGTGACGAAGAACAATTTCTGTCTTGTTTTAAGTAAGCCTGAAGTCTATACCACGAGAGTATGCAAGCAAGTCATCAAAGGGCAATATGATGGTTTTGGAGTACAATGACTGTCCTGTTTATGTCGTTTCGGGTTTTTTTTTTCCTCTGAAGGTCTACTTGAGAGCAATTCCACCCTCCTACTGAACATAATAAGTCATTCTAACCCTAGGAATTCAGCTCTGAGGCATAGGTTTTGCTTTGTCAAGAAGTGGTAGTTGTAGAGAATAATGCCTTTCTAGGAAGCCGTTTAAAACATGTGAGTATATGTGTAACTTGGGCATTTGACTTTCTATCAAGTGACCAGCTTATCTTCTATACTCTTTGTCCCATCAGCTATTGGAGGTTGGGCAAATACAGGTAGCGCTGTTCGCCAGTGCGCTGGGAGAGATTTTAGTGGTGATTGCGGCATGAAGCACCGTGTTGAAACCCCAAATATACTCTCCGGTATACCACATTACGATCGCTTCTGGATATCTTTCGCCGATGGTTTCTTGAAAATTGGTCACTTCAACGCTACGGATGCCTTTTTTAGTTTCAGATTCACCAAGCTCATGGATATTAACTATGTTGGTGTGTTTACTGGCTATGGCTCGGAGGGATATTGGAAATTTCATTCCTTCTGCTGAAGCAATGATTGCAAATTGTGAATTACATGTGACGATCATCTGTAAATTATCAATGAGTTCAATCGATTACTGCTAAACATGCTCAACTTTGGCAATATATTGATTTATTTTGTTTAGCTTGTGTTAAATATTGATTAGGGTTGAACTTTCTAGCCAAACTATTTTCTTTTCTTTCAGCTCTCTTTCCTTTTTGCCCGCTGTAAATCGGACAAATTCTATTACATGCCAAAATTCACTAGCTATATCAAAATCAAAATATTGAACAATATGGAAGAGGTCTGACAAAAGTGAAACATATAAAGTGATCGGTATGTTATTTTTTTCTCTCACGGTTTGAACAAGATGTTTACAAATTATCAATAATTGTTGTTATTTCACTCTACTCACAAATGTTAAAAGTAGGTTTGCAAAATTAATTAATGCTGAGGATATTCTCTCTTTTTTCATTGTAAGTTAGATTCTATGACTAACAATAATATAAGTTGCAATACAAAGTTTCGTCAGTTATTCATTCCGATCATTCGATAGTATCCGTATGCACTTCAAAGATTGTCACTAACCTTCGAAAAGCCTTTTTTTTTTTTAACTGAGTGTAGATTTCAGCGAAATGATGACAAATCTATATTCAAGTGATTAAACAGAAGAACAGTGAGCTTAAAATTAATAACGATACCAACAGATTCATGTAATTCTTATGCCAATTGGGATGCACGTATTCTTACGTCAGATAAGGATGTGCATGGAATATGGACATTTAAAAAAAAGAGAGAGAAATGAAGGAAAGAATCCTTGAAAAACCCCACCTAATATAAGTTTTTCTTTTTTTTTTGCGGTTGGAAAGGCTTTGTGATTCAAAATGCACTTTTAATTAAGTCTATTGACAAGGAAAGGGGTATACTTTAATAGGACTGTCCTGTTTCACCTGAACTGACTTTGATACGATGTTTTTGGAATTATGACCTTCGCAAGTGCACAAAATGAAGATTCCCAAAGGCGAATTAATTATATAAGAACGGAAGATCCGATGGGTCAATCTGTTTTTGACCGTACTATTTAATCCGCCAATGGGTTTTTTTTATTACTCTGTTATTTTGTTGTTTTGGTGGTAATTTGAACGCATCAAGGTCAGAGGCATTTTAGATTAGATAAAAAATATCATTAAGATTGCAATTTTCCTAAAAGGGATGTCTTTGAAGAGGTCCAATTCTGAACTCCTTGGAATAATTTTTCATTGCAATAAATGTACATTGCATAACTCTTTGACCTCACTTATCTTACTTTGTGTGTTAAAACAAAACACACCGAAAGCAATTTAAACTGTTGGCGGGCAAAAAAAAAAAAAAAAAAAATCTTCAATTGAAAAGATACATGTAATAAAACATTGTAATTGCCACCATTTCTGCGCATTTACTCAGTGTTGTGTATGAATATCCCTGCTAATCTTTAATCTTTCTACTTGACCCTTCTTGGTTTTCTTTTGTTAAAAATGTCAGAGATTTTAACCTCTCATTGTTTTTTTTTTAATGTTATGAAGGATGCGTACATGATGGCAATCATGTTATGCATCTAATAATAGAGTGTGTAATTTGTAATGTAGTTGACCTGCAGGTTCTTTGATAACGTGGTATTTTTAGAAGAAAATTATCCATAAAGAATTGACAACGTGCTTTTTTCTTTGAAGATTTTCTCAATACGTTATATTTATGCTATTTTCAGTCTCACCTACTTTAGCTGAACAGAATTTGTGAAATTCCTGCCCCTGCCGTTCAGTTTATCATGTGTTGCCGAGTATGAGCTCCAAGACACAAACAGATAATGTATGATTATTAAAATAACGCGCCTGTTATTTCTTGTTTTTTTAACCAAATAAACCAGTTTCACAGTCAATTTTAGTGCAACCACTTTTCTGCACAGAATCATCCTGTGTATGTAGTACATACGCACATGCGCAAATTTATTCATTTATACTTTTTCGTCATTGTTGAACAAAGTGTTGCCATGGTATCAGTATGTTTTGGATGAGGATTATACAAAAATTATACAAAAAAGTTTGGCTAATTCTCTCAGTTTTTTGAGTATTTGGTTTCGGATTTGATATGTGTGATCATTAATATATTACCTTGATGTGAAAGATTTGATTTTTTTTTTATTGTTGGGAAATGTGTTTCATGGTAACTCCATATTTTGAATGATAATCATATGATAATGTGATTTCAGTTAAATTTTTTCAGATTTTTGGGTAATTGATTTGAAATTCGACATATGTGACTGTTATGATATGTGGGTGTGCACAATTCATCATTTGTTCACGTTGAACATTGAGTCGTTGTGTTAACAATATACAAATTAATTGTTAGCTGAGTTTATATTCTCGGTGTTTGACACATTGAGTGATAGTTTTAGTTTTGATTTGTACACATGTGCTTCATTTTTATTTTTATGCTGACGACAATGATTATTATGTCCTAAGAGGTTAGAGGTTTAGGGTTGGGGGTCGGGTGGAAATCCAGGAATTTTCTATATTTATGTTGACGGATTTTTTTCAGTTTTTGAAATTAATGTATGAATATATTTATAAATGAAGTCATGGGTTGGATGATTATATTGGAATTGTATAGTGTTTTTTATGTTTTGAAGTTTGATAAGGATTATGGAGTTAAGGGATGGGGATCAGGGGTTGCGTGATACTTTTTTAATGATTGTTAAATGTTTTTTAGGGGCAACATGTGTGGGTTCACATGCCTACGGGCAATAGTAAATGTATTTACTTTTGTGTGCCCTGACCCTCATGTAGTCTCCATTCATTTCATTTTCATTTTCTGTAACGTGTACAGTACAGTGTATCCTTTGTAATGTTCATTCTGGTTTTTGTTTCATGTTTGTGATGTTAATGATATGTATCCTATAGTCTTTTCCTGGGCG
Organism: Diadema setosum; assembly: GCA_033980235.1. Lineage (NCBI taxonomy): Eukaryota > Metazoa > Echinodermata > Echinoidea > Diadematoida > Diadematidae > Diadema > Diadema setosum. The sequence goes on along the minus strand of CM067073.1, from coordinate 20,954,760 downwards.
AATAAATAATAATAATAATAATAATAATATTTACATGGAGAAATATAGATAGTAAATTGACAAGAAATTCACGGTTATAGGCATAACTGAGACATATAATTCTCCACAAACGGTCAAATGTATGAAATAGATGCTTATAACCTCATTGTAAATTGCAGAGCTGAAGGTAAAGAAGGTGGTAGGGTATAGGCGTTTATATAAAAGATCATTTTCATTTCGAGAAAAGATGTGAGTTAGATGTATTAAAAAGTACAAATATTATAGAAGCTATTTTCATTGAGACTGTATATTCACGGAAAATATCATTGTTTATCACCACTTGCCTATCCTGTGCAAGCTTTTGTTTATGAATTTATGAATGAATGAAGTTAGTGAAATTACATTTAGATGCTGTAAGCACTGGTATGTACAGAAAATAAGATTTTATATTTAGTTGGGGATTATAATATGAATTCATTGAATGTTCAATCTTGCCATAATGCAAATGACTTTCCAGAAATGGAAATGTGCACAAATTTGAAAATAATACAGTTCACTCCCGTTTTTAAGCCTTCGATCGCATTGATCACAATATCCTCGCCCAGAAATTGATCGCCTCGAAAGCTCGACCGTGTCTCATTACATGGATTTTAAACTATCTGGAGAATTGGCAACAGTGTACAAGATATTTTGGAAAATTGTCAGATCAGTCAACGGTGTGTTCTGGTGTTCCACAGGGAACGAAATTGGGTCCAGTACTGTTTCTTTTAATGATAAATGATGCCTGTAATGATTCCGTGGTGCCCTATTTCAAATATGTGGATGATCTGACGCTTGTTGAAAGCAGGAAAGAAAGCCGTTGAGCCAACCCCCAAATATTCAAAGTGCCCTAAATGATTTTCATGAATGGTCTCTTCGCAATAACATGACTTTAAATCCCGCAAAATGTGAAGTTATGACAGTATGTTTCTTCAGAAACCCGGCAATTTCAATCCCTCTTTCAATAGGCGACAAGATTCTCAATACAGTTGACAAAACCAAAATATTGGGCATCACCATTCAATCAAACCTGAAATGGGATTCCCATATATCTGACATACTGAAATGGTGTAACAAAAAACTGTACATGCTGAGGTGTCTGAAAAGACACAGATTGCCATTGCGTGACATGATCTCAGTCTATTGTGGATACATCCGACCTATACTGGAATATGGAGCACCTGTTTTCAGTGGCAGCTTAACAAAAGAAGGAAGTGATCTCCTTTAAGTCATTCAAAAACGGTCTTGCAGGATAATACTAGGCGACAACTATACCACGTATAATGAAGCACTTGAAATTTGTTCCTTGGATACGCTCAGAAACAGGCGAAACAAGCTTTGCCTGGATTTTGCTACCAAAATAGTCAAAAACCCATTGTGTAGTGATTGGATTTCTGTTACTCAGAATGTCAACTACAGCCTACGTAAAAGACATAGATATCAACAATTTAACTGCAAAACAAAACGGTTTCAAAGTAGTGACATTCCCTATCTTATACACTTATTAAATGAATAGCATAGTTTTGTTTAGTTTGTTTGTTTGTTTTGTTTTATGTCTCCTTCATAAAGTGCCACAGAATATTTATCATTTCCCTCATTATACAAATTATCATGTGCATGGTTTGTATTGCCAGAGAGTATACCATCAATATAGAAAAGATTGTGGACCACAGGGTCAAGGGTTTAATGACAAGTTGAAAGAGTACATGCCTAATTGTATCCCTTTTATATCATTATTTTCGGACACGGTTCAAAATATTTTATAATGTTATCTTTCAGCGTTTTGGTGTTTTAGTACGTGAGATCAAATTCTGGTAGAAAATGTGCAATTTATATCATACAGAGTGTTGGTTACATACAATAGTGTTTATTTGCTGGTTAGATGTACGAGAGAGTGTGTGTATAAGTAGAATGAAAGTTAGGAGAGAGAGAGAGAGAAAGAGAGGGGGAGAGGTAGAGAGAGAGAGGGAGATAGATGTGCAAATATCAGACTTTCTTAAAACGGTTTCAAACAAAATGGTTTCAAATAGTGCCATTCTCTACTCATACATATATTAATGAATAGTACAGTGTTGTTTCTTGGTCTGTTTACTTTGTTTATGTCTCCTTCATAAAATGCCACAGAACATTCATTATTTCCCTCATTATGTGAAGATGTAATTTTTGAAAGTATATATACATATTGTTTTAATTATGATGTGCATGGTATGCGTTGTCTCAAAAACGGTTGGAATTTTTTATAACGTTATGTTTTAGCGTTTTAGTGTTGGTTATTTGTGAGATCGAATTTTGGTGTAAAATGTGCAATAATATAACACAGAGTGTTGGTCATAGAAACAATAGTATATATTTGTTTGTTAGATATACATATTGTACGTGAGAGTGTGTGTAATAGTGGAATGAGAGTTAGAAGAGAGAGAGAGAGAGAGGGGGGGGGGGGAAAGAAGGGGAGAGATGTGCAATTATCAGATGCTATTTTCGTATATAGTATGCACATAATAGTAATGCGAATCATTGATTGACTGATTTGATGTAATGCGCTGTGTATAGATTGAATGTATTCTGATATGGGAGTTTATGTATATTACGAAGAGAAGATTGTGAGGATTTTTCCCCCTTTTTTTAATCACGTGTTATACAACACAACATCTGTATTAATTACTAAGTATGAATGACTGGTATATATAATTAACATAAATCTAGTGTTGTTGTTTTTTTATAATCATTGAGAACAGTAATATATTTTATCTGTAATATCTGACTTTGTTTTTTATTATAGGTTAATCTAATTGTGCAATGGTTCTGATGAATAAGAATCTGATTGACCGTTTGTTATTTTAATGTATTTTTTTTCATCGCCACATTGTATTTTGTGAGCATTTTTAACGTATACATGGCCATTGTTAACAATGTCTGTAATTCAGCCACCGGGCTGCGAAAGATATTGATTAATAAAACACCATTTCAAATTCAAATTCAAAAAATTAATATATCAACTATGGTTAAAACAAAATTTCGTTACAACGAAGTAGAAATTCAGGTCGAAGAATTAGTTTCCGTGCCTTTCTACATATTTAACTATTTGGCCATAGCAAACTTTCGCTATAACGAATGAAAACTGCCGGTCCCGACGACTTCGTTATAACGGGAGTGCACTTTATTAGTGACGCTGACTGAACAGTCACTAAGCAGGATGCAAATTCTGCTCGTGAGTTACTTTTGAGAATTTGGGTATTTACATACCATGTTTCCCTTAAAATAGAATATAGAAATGTTTATAAGATAACACCATGGTTTATAAAGGATTTAAAAGGAATGTGCGAAACGAAAACCATCTTATTTCTTGTTGTTTTGAATTTTCTCACACAAGTTTTGTCTGTAGTATCATATCATCAGTTTGTAAACTCATAATTCTGTGGTCTGGAAGGGTCAAAGCAGCTTGAGCTATACAGGGTTAAATAAATGAGATATTGTATATGTATGATCGTGCAATAGATTTGTAGGGTGTTGTTTGTGTTCATTGTACCTTTCATTGAGATATATAATTGTGATCTGAGATGTGTTAGTATTGTCATGATTTCTGTACAATAAATTGTCCCGTCATAGACCAATAAAAAAGATGAGTGAATGAATGAAACATGGTTATAGGAAATATTTACAAACAGAACTGAGTGTAGACTGAGTGTACATAAGACACACCGCCACTGTAAACCATACAATAAGATTGGTAAGAGAAATTAGTATCAGACAAAATGTAGTCTTGCTAAATATATGAAGAAAAATGTCAAACACTACGAATGCTCTCTTGTATAAAACTGATTGCCCTTATGCTACTCCTACCCAGATAACGTGGAAAAATAAATCACTGCAATCCGCTGATAATAATTATTTGTTATATTTTTAGTGACATTGGTTTCAATCTTCCATCACGATTAAATGAGCATTCGTAGAGTTTTAAAAGAAAGCGATCAATAAATGATTACACCGCTTTTCATCCCATTGTTCAAAAACATTGTACAGATTGTATTAATCACTTGAAAATGGCAAACGTTCTTGGTTTGATGAAATGCAAGTTGATAAGATTAAGAGGTAACTAGACTTGGAATTTGTCAAGACTGACAAATTAGGTGATCCGATCTCTTCGGAAATCAATGATTTTAGGCCCGATCCCAATAGGCATGACCAAACAGGTTTCATCTTGTTAATAGGGACATTGGCCGTGTGATGTTTGGATTCTCATTTAGAAAAGGGAGTCAGACCTGCCATTTAAAATTTATATGATACACAATTCCGTATACACTAAGATACAGAATAAAGTATATTTGATCTTTGACCCCACTTTGCACAGACAAGATGGCATCTGAGCAAAAAGTGGTTATCTTGTAAAATGATCCCCGTAATATGGTCTTTACGTGTGCAAAATATGGGAAAGATAGGACATGTATTCACCAATATACAGGATGAACCATATATGACCTTTGACCCTAATTTACATACACAAGATGACGTCTGATCAAGTAGTTGTTATTTTATGAAATAATATACGTGACATTAACTAAACATGTGTAAAATATGGGGGTGATTGGGCGTGTTTTTCTTGAGTTATTGCAAAGAAAGTTGCAGAAAGAAAGAAATATCTCAATACATCGAAGATAAGCTTTAATTTCAACCAAAATTTTTGACATGATTCCGACAACGTATGAAGAATTAATTGACACTTTTACGATAACGCGAAGTCTCAGCTACAACATATTAAAATCTAGAAGAAATTCACCGAAGCATAGGTGAGCTAGTGCTCGGTAAAGATAGTCATGTCAGTTTTCATTTCTAGAAAAACTGCACTCCCATAGAGATAACACGTAAACTGGCCAAATTTGACAAGGTTACGTTCAATCCATTTTTACGAGGTGATAACGTCATCCCAGCAAAACTGTGTTCGTATATTTATGAAAGACTATTTAATAAGCTACAACATACTGAAATCTGGGCCAAAATCGGCAAAGGATAAGTGAAATACGCTCGAGTGACCTTGAAATTTGATGACGTCATTTTGAAAATTTACTCTCTTTATTTTATTAAAAAATTTGATATCTTTTAATCATTTTTTCAGCATCGCCAACCCATGAAATGGCATGTACAACTCATAAGCTTTGAGAATATTTAAAGAAAATGGGGGGTCACCGTCCATCCTGACGAGTAAAATCGGATTTAAAATTGGCGGTCTTTTGGCATAGTTGCACTGTATATCGCCATTGACGCGCGCGCGGAATTTCAAATTTGACGGGCCCGTATGACGTCATATTGAGTCGGATTGACTTGAAACTTGGTAGAAATATTCCTTGACATTTCAGACATCCGATTTGTGTGAAAAAACGGGAAATTTCTATTGCATATGAGCTGTGCGTGCGTATAAGTGCGCGCGCGTACGCGTCCGTCCATTTTTTTCAATTTTACAAAAAATGCTCCAAATGGTCTGAAACGTGGGCAAAAAAATTTGAGCTCGATTTGAGCATACAAATATTTCAACGCGAGCGTACGCGCACGTTTTAATTGTACAGATAAATTTTGAGAACATGAATAGAATCAGCTTGATTTGAAATATATCTCACGTAAATTTCATTGAAAATTCCATTTCATTAATGAGATATGAATGAGAATGTGTTTTCATATAATGACGTCATAATGACGTCACGGTCGACTGATCACTATGATTTTATTAGATCTGTCGTCTTTGGGACGTGATGCATATATGGTATAAATTTGACATTGATAGGATGAGGACTTTCTGAGCTAACCTCTACACAACATTTGAGGAGAAAGAACTTTTTTGTGACAACGGGAAGTTTAACACTAGACTTGGAATTTGTCAAGACTGACAAATTAGGTGATCCGATTTTTTTTAATCAATGATTCGAGTCCTGATCGCAATAGGCATGACCATATAGGTTTCATCTGTGTTTAGAGACATTGGACGTGTGATATTTGGATTCTCATTTAGAAAAGAGAGTCAGGTCTGCTATCTTTGTTACCAAATTCGGTATACACTATAACGAAGATACAGAATGAAGTATATTTGACCATTACCCAACTTTGCACAGCCAAGATGGCATCTGAGCAAAAAGTGGTTATTTTGTGAAATGATTCTTGTAACATGGCCTTTGCGTGTGCAAAATATGGGAAAGATAGGACATGTATTCACCAAGATACAGGTTAAAACATTTATGACCTTTGACCCTAATTTACATACCCAAGATGGTGTCTGATCAAGTAGTTGTTCTTTTATGAAATAATGTACGTGACATAAACTAAACATGTGCAAAATATGGGGATGATAGGGGCTGTTTTTCTTGAGTTATTGCAAAGAAAGTTGCAGAGAGAAAGAAATATCTCAATACATCGAAGATAAGTTTGATGTCAACCAAGTTTTTTGACGTGATCTCGGCGTCGTATGAAAAAATGGAGAATCACTGATGATAGCCCAAAGTCTCAGCTACAATATATTAAAATCTGGGAGAAATTTACAGAAGAGTAAGTGAGGTAGTGCTCGATAAAGACCGTCATGTCAATTTTCATTTCCAGAAAAATTCCCTCCCATAGAGATAACACGTAAACTGGTTAAATTTGACAAGGTTATATTATATCCATTTTCACGTGGTGAAGACATCATCCGATTAAAACTTTGATTAACAAAACTTAAAGAGTATTACATTGGCTACAACATACTAAAATCTGGAAGAAATTCACCGAAGGGTAATTGAGCTAGTCGTCGATAAAGACAATCATGTCAATTTTCACATCTAGAAAAATTCCCTCCCATAGAGATAACACGTCACAATGAAGATAAAGAAAGAAGTACATATGACCTTTGACCCTACTTTGCACAGACAAGATGGCGTCTGAGCAAAAAGTGGTTATTTTGTGAAATGATTCTTGTAACATGGTCTTTACGTATGCAAAATATGGGAAAGATAAGACATGTATTCACCAAGATACAGGATGAAACATTTTTGACCTTTGACCCTAATTTACATACCCAAGAAGGTGCCCGATCAAGTAGTTGTTATTTTATGAAATAATGTACGTGACATAAACTAAATATGTGCAAAATATTGGGCTGATAGAGCTTGTTTTTCTTGAGTTATTGCAAAGAAAGTTGCAGAAAGAAAGGAATATGAAAATACATGGAAGATAAGCTTTAATTTCAACCAAGTTTTTGGGCATGATGCCGACTCCGTATGAAAAAAAACGAAGGGCACACTTACGATAGCCCTAAGTCTCAGCTACAACATATTAAAATATGGGAGAAATTCACCGAAGCATAAGTGAGCTAGTGCTCGATAAAGATAGTCATGTCAGTTTTCATTTCCAGAAAAACTGCACTCCCATAGAGATAACACGTAAACTGGTCAAATTTAACAATGTTACTTTTAATCCCTTTTTACGAGGTGATGCCGTCATCCAATCAAATTGTTGTTATTATATATCTGAAAGACCATTTAATAAGCTACAACATATTGAAATTTGGAAGAAAATCAATTAAAGAATAAGTGAGATATGCTTGAATGAACTTGAAATTTGATGACGTCTTTTTGAAAATTTACTTTTTTAACTTTATTAAGAAATTTGATATATTTTAATCATTTTTCCAGCATTGCCAACCCATGAAATGACATGTACAAGTCATCAGCTTTCAGAATATGTAAAGAAAATGGGGGGTCACCGTCCATCCTGACGAGTAAAATCGGATTTAAAATTGGCAGTTTTTTGCTTTGTTGCACTGTATATCGCCATTGACGCGCGCGCGGAATTTCAACTTTGACGGACCCGTATGACGTCATTTTGAGTGGGATTGACTTGAAACTTGGTAGAAATATTCCTTGACATTTCAGACATCCGATCAAAGTGAAAAAATGGGAAATTTTCATTGCGTATGAGCTGTGCGTGCGTATATGTGCGCGCGCGTACGCGTCCGTCCGATTTTTTCAATTTTTCAAAAATGCTCCAAATGGTCTGAAACGTGTGCAAACAAATTTTGAGCTCGATTTGAGCATACAAATATTTCAACGCGCGCGTACGCGCCCGTTTTAAGAAAAAATATGAATTTTGAGAAAATGAGTAGAATGCGCATAACTTGAAATACATGTGACATAAATTTCATTGAAAAATTCTATTCCATTAATGAGATATGATTGAGAATGTGTTTTCATATAATGACGTCATAGTGACGTCACGGTCGACTGATCAGTATTATACATTAGATCTGTCGTCTTTGGGACATGATACATATATGGTATAATTTTGAAATTGATAGGACGAGGACTTTCTGAGCTAACCTCTACACAAATTTTGTCCAGAAATAAAGAAGAAGAAGAACCAACAAAGAATCCGTACAGATACAGAAGGTGATCCGAAGGATACTCGGATCACCTAATTACTAGAGTAATATAATCTGTTGTCTACTGAGTGATATATTCAATTTGTCTATTTCTTCTAGTGTTCCAAATGTTTATCTAAAGGAAGGGAAAAAACTTTTTTTAATGATCGTCCCACTTAACTTTTTACCTGTGTTTCCCAAAGTATGAGATTTTCGAATATAATAACACCTCATTGATAAGGTGTCAGTTCAATTGACACTTATTTCCATTCATCCACCAGAACGAAGCAAAATACAGGGTACATTATTAAATAATTATCATTGCATCCTTTCTTAAATAGATACATAATAAAAGTACCATGACTTATAATTAACTATTCAAACAATTTCATTAAATAACCCCCCCCCCCAAAAAAAAAAAAAAAAAAGAATGTACACTTTGAAGATTGACAGAGAAGCAAATATCAGAATGGAAGAAAGTGGCCCGAGAAAAATCAAAGCTTGTAAGACGTGGGTCACTTGGGACGTAACATACTAAACATCATCTGAAATTAATTCATTTATAACGCCAAAATCATTGTAAACAGTAGCTATTTTTGAATACCCCCCCCCCCCCAAAAAAAAAAATACAAACTGCAAATTAAGACACTGGTAACTACAGTCATGACAGTGTTACAAGCTACAGACACATGGATTGAAAAGAAAAGAAAAATGGACGCTGTTGCTACACGGATTGTCGCCCCTACACGGATTGTCGCCTCCTGCTCGGGGCGACAATCCGTGACGGGCGTTGGCGGCACGGATTGTCGCCCCCGTCACGGATTGTCGCCTGGCGACAATCTGTGACGAGGGCTGGCGGCACGGATTGTCGCCCGCCCTCGAAGCACATTTTGCTGGGTAATATCGTTCTGGACATAATCATTGAAATACTAACACATAACTTACATGGCTACATCCATGCAAACATGCCATGTAAAAAGTCATGGTGAGGTTTCAAGGAAGTGTGTATGTGCGCGTGCACATGATCATTTAGTGTCCGTTTGTGTGTGTGTGTGTGTGTGTGTGTGTGTGTGTGTATGTGTGTGTGTGTGTGTGTGTGATGGAAGAATGTGTTTATTATGTCAATTTTTTGCGTATGTGTTTTTTAGCTGCGCGTGGGGAGGGATACCTAGTAAGCTGTTGCTGGCATAAACGTTGATATTGATTTTATCAGCAGCTTTGAATTTGATGAGTTTGTTTGGCAGATTTGTATATGAATTCGGAGTGGAGCTTGCGTGCGGGCGGATGCTGCTTTTCTGCATACGGTCCATTATGTCTTATCTGACAACATTGGGAAATCGTTTCATCAGGAAGGAATGTGGTATCGGTTCGGGTGTACGTCGGTATGTGGGAAGGGGGTTACATTTCGTTATTGCAAAAGTTTGTTATTCTGAAGGCTCATTCGTCCGAAGGCTCATTCTTCCAAAGGCTCATTATTCCGAAGGTTCGTTATTCCGAATTTCATTTTTTGGATCAACGAACCTCTAGGTATAGGGAATTGTGTGTTCCGGATAAATGAAGCCTCGGAAAAAACGAAACTTCGGAATAACGAACCTTCGTGTGTGTGTGTGTGTGTGTGTGTGTGTGTGTGTGTGTATGTATGTATTTGGGTTGGTGAATGTGGGTGTGGGATGATTTAGGTTTTGTTTAATCACGGGTTGGTGGGTTGGGGATTGGATTTGAAGAAGGATAGTTATAAATGGTATGACAGATGTTGGTAGGATTTAATATTTAGGATAGATGTAGGCCCTAGATTTGTTTCGGTTGGGGAGGGGAGGGGGTGGTCGGGTTTTTTTTATGACTGATTTCATTCTAGATTTGTGTAACGTATTTGTGTTTTTTTATGTATATGCCCTTGTAAGTAAGAAGGTGTTACATGATCCAAACCAATGTATTCAAGGAATATAGGTTTGGTAGGGCCCTACATGTCAAAACTTTCTCGTGAAGAAATTGTTAGTAGGGTTGGTCTATAATCGAGTTATCTATGTTGAAGTGAGATTATTTGTGATATAAATTGACAAATGGATTTGTTTGTGTTTCGAATTGCCATTTGTAACTTTTTTTTTTTCATGTTACACCCAGAATGGGTCGATTTATGAACGATTTGAATGAAATCAATAAATATCAAGGAAAAAAGTGTTGAGTTGATTTATTTGCATTATGAGGATTTGTTTGAGTGTTTGTTGGTGTTTGTTTGTATTACGTATGGATTAGCGGTGTGCAATGGCAGTTGGTTTGTGCTAAAATCAACCAACGATTGACAATTTTTTACGGCGTGTGGAAATTATTCGCTCATGCGTAAAGCATGCCAAACCTATTCTGGGACAAAGAATAGTGGTATGGACGTTCTAGTTAATAAGACTGATGGAAGAAAATGACTGCAGTGAAAAATGAACAAAGACAAATAACATTTGGGGAGGGTACCTCCCTCGTACAGTGTATTTTCTATTACGGTCTCTCTCTCGCCTAGCCCGCCTCACCGCTGATATTGGTTGACACACCCATACTATTTTTAGATCAACGCTGGTGTGAATTTTTCAAACACGTGCTCATACACTCTGAAGGCGTTTGTATTGCCACAGTAGCGCCACTATATTCCACATACACACGTAAGCATACAGGCACACGTATACACACAGACAAACAAACCACTACCACTATACAGCCACCATGCACACATGCACAGTTTCTACATATTGTATTATTATACTCCAAACACACACACATACACACACACACACACACAACAACAAATCATACACATCACATATCATGCAGCTCACAATACACACGCACACACACACACACACACACACACACGCATAAATTACCAGTCATACCCATCCCACCAAAGCTTAACACCGGAGGAACCACCCCGAGCCCGGGGCGACAATCCGTGACGGGGCGACAATCCGTGTCGCAACAAATTTTTTGCCAACACGGATTGTCGCCTTCGAGGTCAAAAACTGGGATGGTCGCCAGGCGACAATCCGTGACTAGGGCGACAATCCGTGCCGCCAGCGCCCGTCACAGATTGTCGCCCCGAGCAGGAGGCGACAATCCGTGTAGGGGCGACAATCCGTGTCGGAACAGGGGTGGTTCCTCCGGTGTTAAGCTTTGGTGGGATGGGTATGACTGGTAAGTTATGCGTATGTGTGTGTGTGTGTGTGTTTGTTTGTTGTGAGCTGCATGATATGTGCTGTGTATGATTTGTAGGTGAGTACAATAAGTGACTTGTGTATAAGTTTCCGTATAGCTGTGTGTGTGTGTGTTTGGAGTATAATAATACAATATGTAGAAACTGTGCATGTGTGGTGGTTGTATAGTGGTAGTGGTTTGTTCGTCTGTGTGTATACGTGTGCCTGTATGCGTACGTGTGTCTGTTTGTGTTTGTGTTTTTTAATACGGAGCCCGCCAGGTGACATGAGGGAAACAAATCTGCATGGATTATTGCGTTCCCTCGCAATAATTATTGCGTTCCCTCGCAATAATTATTGCGTTCCCACGCAATATTATTGCGTTCCCTCGCAATAATATTGCGTTCCCTCGCAATTTTATTGCGTTCCCTCGCAATAATGCGTGGGAACGCAATCATTATCGCGAGGAAACGCAATAAATATTGCGAGGGAACGGAATAATTATTGTGAGGGAACGCAATAATCCATGCAGATTTTTTTTTTCCTCATGTCACCTGGCGGGCTCCGTAGTGTTTTGATATTATTTTGTGCGAACAAACTTTTTTTTTAGCAGCAGGCACTACTGTGGCAATGAAAATGCCTTCAGCGTGATGAGCACGTGTTTAAAGAGTTCACACCAGCGTTGATCTAAAAATAGTATGGGTGTGCCAACCAATATCAGCGGTGAGGCGGGCTAGGCGAGAGAGAGACCGAGAGAAAATACATACGAGGGAGATACCCTCCCCAAATGTTATCTGTCTTTGTTCATTTTTCACTGCGGTCTTGAGTACACACACACACACACACACGAAACTTATATAATATATACATAAACAAACGAGAGAATACAAGTAGTCATCCAGGGCAACAGGCTGTATTTTTGGCAGTGTAGGGACTATCTTGTTTTTTGTTTCTTGTTTTGTGAAAAATTCTATCCTAGCTGGTATACTGAACATAACCAAGCATTCTAACCCTTGGAATGCAGTTCTCATACGTATATCTATTTTTTTCCATGTCAGGAAATGATTAGTTGTCGGGAATAATGCCTTGCTATGAAGCCGTTTGTGACGTACGAATATGCGTGTAACTTGGGCCTTTGACTTTCTAGCAAGGAACCAACTCACTGTGTCTTCTATACTGTTTATCTTGTTAGGTATCGGAGCCTGGAATAACACTGGCAGCTATGTTCGCAAGTGTGCTGGGGCAAACTTTTCCAGAGCTTGCAGAATTGCGAGGTATGTTAGAACCCCAAATATTCTCTCCGGTATACCACATTGCGATCGCTTTTGGATATCTTTCGCCGATGGTTCCTTGAAAATTGGTCGCTTCAACGCTACGAATGCTTTCTTGCGTTTTAATTTCACAAAGCTCATGGATATTAACTATGTCGGTGTGTGGACTGGCTTTGGCTCGGAGGGATATTGGAAATTTCATTCTTTCTGCTGAGCTAATAATATAAAATTGTTGATCTAGACGAGACGATACCCCATAATCCTTTAAGAAATCTTGTTCAATATACCGAATTCTTTTGTTTAGGTTGTTTGTTAATCAGCTGTTTGTTTGTTTGTTTTTCTTGCAGCTTTGTTTCCATTTCCCCTGCAGTAATATCAGAAGAATATTATTGCACAAAGTATGAAGTTGGCTTGGTATTGAAATAGATCAAAATCTAAATATCTAACAAAATGGTAGTTGAGAGGTTTTACCAAAAAGGCCACCATTATAATGATGAAATGTATTTTTTTTTTCAGAGAGTAACCAAACTTTATTTTGTAGTTTTTATCTATTGTTACCACAATTTCACTTTAAAACTTATTGGTGTTATATGATTATGGCATAACGAGGTCATGCAATTCACATTTTGCTTTCGATGTGAAAAAGAAGAAATAACGTCCTCATTTTTCAACTTTGCGCAAAATTATTGAATGAGGACATGGGGACTCTAAATTTCAAAACTTTTTTACGTAATCCATGTTAACTTCTGTTTGAAAAAAAGCTGCTATAATTTTATATTTTTCTTACGAAGAAGCAGATTTTGTAGCCCTCAAGAAGATCTTGTAATCCTAATTGCAATGGCTGTGATCATTTCTTTACTCAACCGTTGCTTACATTAACTATTCTACTAATGTTAGATTTGTAATGACAGGTATCGTTACACATGAGTTTGACTGCAATCAGGACTTGTGCAATGTTTCTATTGTTACTTTCACAAAATAATGCATTTCTATTGTAAACGTGTGAATGGAATGAAATGCGTATAAATTCCAAAGCTTTAAACAGGAAAGTGTTAAATCTGAAAGACCCATTAGCATTGGGATTCACAATATATGGAATTGGGGACCGAACGCTTGCACGTCATGAGACTGACACCCACGAATCATACAGCCTACGAGTTATACAACCCACGAGTCATACAGCTCATGAGTTCGATACTAAGCAAACAAGGCAAACGAGACCGACACATTAAACCCTGTGTTGTATCTGTCGTACTCGTGAGCTGATTTTACCTAACGCAGTGTCGGTCTCATGGGCTTTATTTGCCTAGTGTCGAACTCGGGGGCTGTAGGACTCGTGGGCTGTATGGCTCATGCCGAATGGGTGTCGGTCTTGTGGGATGACCCCGACCGAACGAGGCAACAGGAAATATCTTCTAAGGGAATATATAAATGTGGCGCCGTCCTTCTGATTGACTCAGATATATTTCTTCAGAACAAAACGTCAACAGATGTAAAGCTCTCAACTGGTAATATAAAGGATATTTAATGGAAATAATATTTACCTGAGAACATAGTGTGTGATTTTGCAGATTGTTTAGAACTTGATATACTTTCAAAGGATGTATATCAGAATTTGGACATGGTTTCTTGAATCCGGTCATTGCCATATAATTTGGCTCAATGGAAATTTAAGATCAAAGTAAAACAAAATGTTATTTCTGTTTATTCTTTTACCATTGGTTTCCAATTGACATTATTTGAAGAATTAATCCCTGATATCGGTATTTCACGGAGACAAAAAAAAATTATTTTTGTGCAAAATATCTTGGTTTTTTATTCATTTGTAAACGTTTCGATGTCAACGTAACTTGAAATATTATAACAAAATATTCTTAGTGGTTATTAAAATCTCAATGTTGAATCTTCTTTTTGTAAAAACATGTTTGGTTTCAGTTATATGTTTCTGTTCGTGAATCACCTTGTGTATATGGTACACCAGGGAAGTGTAGACAGTAGTTTTGATAACATGACCATGTTTTTGTATATTATCATTGAAAGGAAATTCACTGTTATGGACATAAGTGAGACATGGTTATGTACACAAACACAATCTATAGTGTATGATATGTGATGGTTATACATGTAATCTCATTGTAAATGGAAGAGCTGATGAAAGGAAAGGTGCTGGTGGAGTAGGTGTCTACGTAAAAGATGATATTCGTTTTGAAAGAAGATGTGAATTATAAGTTCAAATATTATAGAATCTATTTACATTGAGATTGTACATTCACCAAAGGAAAAATGAATATGTATGTATGTATGTATACTTATATATATATATATATATATATATATATATATATATATAGTATGTGTGTGTATAATTTATATGTATATGCATATGTATATGTAAATATATTTGGAGTAATAGCCCCCTGCAATTTTCTCATCATTTTTTATTTGACGAATTTGTGCCATGTTAAAAGAATGTAAGTGAACAAAATACGATAATCAACATAATGATTATTCAACTCTTGATTACACAATAATAGTGTATGACTTTCTACATACATCAGTGATATTCTTATTGTCTCCTCTAATTCAAGGCCCTACACTGTAATTGCATTACGCAAACTTTACACACTCTTGTAGATAATGTTTTCATTAATGATGCTAATGATATAATCTTGGAATATTTCTCACGAACATTTGTGACTATGTTCATACATTCTTTTTAATAAAAGATCACGTCATTAAGAAAAGCAATACGAAGTTATATCTTAGTATGCATGAGTAAAGCGAAAGAAAATTGCACGGATTTCTAAATGATACAATTGCATCAGGGATACCGACTGGACAATGATAGAGAAGGATGTGAATATCGCTTGTAAGTTAGTCTTGAGAATTTCCTTGGGTATCGACATGCCATGCATCCCTACAAGAAGACAAAATATAAGAATGTTTATTGGAATGAATTGTGGTTTATAAAGGAGTTAAAGAGAGTATGTTAAAAGAAACATGTGGTTTAAGAGATATTCACAAAACTGAGAATAGCCTGAGTGTATACAAAACAAACCGGAACATTTTTAACTTCAAAGTACAGATTGTAAATAGTGTTACTATGAAGAAAAAAATTACTCTTGCTACTAAAGTATAAGAAATGTAATACCATAATTTAATGAATTGTTATTTAAAATTGATTGTCATTGTACCTTTCCCGACAGGATATGTGGAATACATTACTCATTGCAATCTACCGATGATATTAATTGTAATATTTTTTCATGATTATTTTACTGATGTTGGTTTTACTGTTTCACACAAATTGAGCAGTATTATGGCTTTAAAAAATATATCTATCAACACATTACACTTTTTTCTATTCCTCCCATTGTTCCAAAAGAAACAATTGAGTTCGTGATACACTGGCAAAAATTCTGGGTTTGATGTAATACAAGCTGATATGATTAAAGAGTTAATTCATGTAATACTGTATGTTATCCACTGAGTGATATAAATTGCTCCATTGGTCCCTATCTGCTGGTGTTCTTATCAAAAGTTGGAAGGTTAGTGCCTGTTAACAGGAATACAATGACACCAAATCATATCATTATTTTACCACATTTGAATCATTGATCTAAGCACTGGGAATATCTAGGGGGTAAAATATGCAGAGACTATTGAAACTACAAAGGCGATCTTTTAAATCAGTTTCACTTTCACCGTATAGGGCGCGCTGTTTGCCAATCTTTTCTACTTTGTCAATTTTAACTGTTGTTTTTTGAACTATGTTTAATATATATATATATATATATATATGTTTTACAAAGTGCAGTTTTTTTAATGGTAAATGCATCTTAGCCTAATCTTAACTGGTATATTCAAACTAAAGACAAAAATCATAATTATGGTACAATTGGAAATTGTTTAAAAAAAACATAGAAAAGTCCCCCTACAAAAAGTCTATACAGTGCGTATTAGAAAAGGTAATCGAACTTCGGAGGGCTACTATTTCATAATAGAATGCGTTTATCAACTCTTTTTCTCGGCAGAAACAGGTTTTCCAAACAGCTTTCAAGGAATTTTTACGAGTTGATAAACGCAAAGCTGTTTTGAAAGCCTTTTCGGAAAGCCTTTTCGAAAGCCGCAAATTTGTGGCTTTCCAAACAGGTTTCCTGTAAAAGCCTTTTAAAGTTGATAAACGCAAAGATGTTTTGAAACGGCTTTCTAGTATTGTACTGCAGTTACGAACAATGCACGCCTTATATGACCTCTTCTCCTCGGGTCGAATTGCGCAATGCAGCTGTGCAGTGACAGGCCAGTTTTATCGTGTTCGCGAAGAGTTGATAAACGCAACTATTTTGGAAGCCGTTTCTAAAGGGCTTTGAAAACGGCTTTTGAAAGCCGTTTAAACAGAGGAAAGTTGATAAACGCAGCCAT
This sequence comes from Diadema setosum, assembly GCA_033980235.1. Taxonomy (NCBI): domain Eukaryota; kingdom Metazoa; phylum Echinodermata; class Echinoidea; order Diadematoida; family Diadematidae; genus Diadema; species Diadema setosum. Next base: position 20,937,499 of record CM067073.1, on the reverse strand, counting down.
AGTCAGCTACGGAGAGGACCGTGTTACTTGTGAGGAAAGGGAAATTCTTCCTCTTGTCATTGCTACCTAATTATGTTGACAAATGGTCTTTGTTGGAGTGACCACGTTATCGGACAGGTGGACCATAAAATGTTAGAGGAACCCTAAATGCAAACTTGCATTCGTACAGGCTGGTCTATTTATTTGGACACTTTCATTCACACTTCTCATTCACAGTGAGCCTTGTTCCCTCATGTGACACTCAAACTTGGAAAAAGTGCAATACATGTATGTTATTGCTGTCGTTAAAGGGGAAATCCAGTCCACTAAAATGTAGGTTAGTCTGGTAAAAAAAAAAAAAAAGAGAGTAAAATCTTGCGAGTTCAAGGGTAAGAATTTGACTGAAAAAAAAAAGAAAAATAAGGAGAGTATAGACATTTTGAAATTTTGTTAACTTCTGCAAAACAGTGCTTGTACAGTGGATGTGAATATGCAAATGAATGAGGTAACCATGTCATAACCTCATAACCTTTTCCATCGAACCTTTACAAAAAGAAAAATGACGAAAATCAAATTCAATGTTTCTGTCATTGAAATCTGAAACATGATGTTATTCCTGATTAAATAACTTGAGAATAGTGAACAGTTGGATATACCAGGATTTTAGCCTCGGCAACTGCGTTTGAATGAAAAACTGGAGATATCAAAATCTTATGTACAAACTATATGGCAAGTTGTGAGGGTATCTATGACATGCTCACTTTGCCATTTGTATATTCATATTGACCGTCCAAGAGCTGTCCTGAAAAATTGGCGAATATCCAAACTGTCATAACTTCGTATATTGTTCACCCGATTTTGATAAAACCTTTACCGTTGAACTCGTAATATTTTACTATTTCTTATCAAACTGTGTGCAATACCCTCCAAATTTCTTGATGACTTTTTTTAAATCTCATAATATGAACCTGCATCATGGTGAAACTTACACCCCTGCTCCAAAAGGTCATACTCTGGTGATATGAATCTCGTGTGTGCGCCATGAAGATGGCTCTTCCTGACGTATATGTACGTGTGATTATTGTTTTGTACACGTGTGCACTTCTATGACCAAATCTAAAGTCCTGCTGCTTTGGGGGTATGCTGCCCAGTGTTGTGTCCTTCATAGGATCCAAGGTAGTACCCCCTCGTACTTGTTTCTTACCGATATTAGCTCCAAATGCTTAATCACTGTGGATATTCCTTTTCTGTCATCTCCTCTCTATTTGAGGTATATCATTGTGTCATATCGTCTCTGTATATTCCATGCTAAAGTTGATTTAATGAGTCAATTGTATACGTACCTGAGACTCAAGATATGATTTTGTTCCTTCAGTTCTATTTTCAACTTACTTTTATACAGACTATGTTACTGTGACGCCGTCATCCCATGCTGCTTATCTCATGCACTTGAATCTCAAAATATGTCAATGCGTATTAATGTCTTTATATCATGTACCTGTATGTCTATATCTCATGGTATGAGTTATGGAATTTATGACTGATTTCTTTCAATTGGCGTTGATCTACCATTTTTCTTCTGCGCTGTGTTATTGTGTGCTTATGATTTTTTCATGTTCCTTCAGCTTGTCAGGAAATTTGTCATATCGTTTCGTTTGGCTATTAGGTCTTACTACTGTTTACTGCTCACGAAAGGACTGCATTCTACAAGCTAGATTTCTTAGCAGTTCCCTTTATTTCCGACATATTTTCCTTGATACGATTCGGTTACACTTTGGTTATGCATTCCCTTTGCCTATGTTTTGTTTTATTGTGAAATAAGAAGAATTAGTACATCAATTTTGCTTGAGTATGCAAAAGTCACACTATACTCTATTTTTTTTTTCGTATGCAAAATGTCATATTGAACTCTATATGCCTATACTTTTGTTGGAAATAAAATGAAATGAAATGAAATAAAATAAGACTGAATGAAGATGAAACTTAGTTTGCTGGACTGTGTACACCTTACTGGCCAAACATCTTTTTTTTAATGTTTTATCTTTACAGATCACCCGAGGCAAAGGCTGAAGTGAGCCTTTGGAATCATTTATCGTCCGACGTCCGTCGTGCTTCGTCCGTCGTGCGTAAATTTTGTTTATATTTTCAGTTTCTTTTGAAAAGAACATGACAGATTTTACCAAACTTGGCAGATAGTGCGTCCCTATAGAATGACAATGATTCGAGCTATTATCTATGCTTGAGTACATAGGTGATATCAACTAGTTCAAGTTTAATCATGGGGATACCCTCCTCGGGACCGCTCTGGGGGCCAAAATTTCATCTTCTTCTTGAAAACCCCAAATCAGATTTCCACCAAACTTATAGCAGGTAGCATTCCCAGGGTGGTAGCATCTTACGTCGTTCAAAAAGGCACTGTGCCCCGTCTCCTATAGGGACCCCCATTCCATGTTCTACTTCGGTAACAGTCGGCAAGAATGTGAAAAAGGTGAACTTGCGATGCCAGCTCCCTCCCACGGTCTCTTGGTTGTAGTTGTTTGTCTTTGGGTTTTTTTTTGTTTTTTTTTTTGGTCTGTTTTGGGCAAGTCCAAGCTATTTTGCACCAGTAACGCGTGGGACATCACAAAAAGATTTAGCCCTATTATTGCACTGTTAAGATTCAAACTTCATATGTTGGGTTGCTTTTGATTGCTAGTAGGTATCTTCATTCAAAACAATAGAAATATTGAGAATCACGCATTCAGTATTTAATTTATGCAAATTTATTCTCCAGTAACGCGTGGGACCACAAAAAAAATTGTCTTTTTTTTCTTCTTTTACTTTTATCTCAATTATTGTGAAAATACTTGGTGTAATATAAAATAATTACAAACATCTTTTTCTACAACAATAACTGTACCTGAAACAAAACATTTCAGAAAAAAGCATGAAACTGTTTTCTCTCAAGGTCAATTATAGAAAGATAGGTATAGTAACGCGTGGGACAGTTTTGTCACCGACTATGAATATTGTGATGTGAATTGCACATTTGCTCAGAGAAACTTTAATATGGGGTACTTATTATCTAAATAGATGTATTTCAAATAAATTCTTGCAAATTCAAATGATTTAGATCCACCAGAACAATAGATATAATAAAAAATATGAAATGCCTGTGTTATCCTTTATTTTTTGACATTTGACTTTTGAATTTGACCTTGAAAAAAGCATGTAATGATCTTTTGTGAATTATTTATCCGAAGTGGAACTTTTCACCAAATTTCAAGTCAGAATTCAGAAAATTACAAAAAATCCCTACACACATTTCCCATAGAAGACTAAGATTTTAGTACACTTACATTGACTTGTACACAAATCGTCCCACGCGTTACTAAAATGTCCCACGCGTTACTAAATTTAATTGAAAATTGCAAGTATGAGATTTATCAGACTTTATCTCATGGATACGATTACGTCCATTGTGAATTTGGTCTTTTGAAAGTTTCAAGTCAATTAAATCATTAACTTTTATGCAAATGAGAAATAATGACCTAAAAAAGTAACGCGTGGGACATGCTAATTTTGGCCCATCCCTCATTTGCATAATTTTGATCAGTTGAGAAACTGAAAATCACAGTCATGATAACTTGTTAGTCAGACTTAAGGTCACCATACTTATTTTCATAAAAACTTACAAAAATCAAAAGATATATTTTAAAATGCAGAATTTTTGAATGTCCCACGCGTTAGTCAAAATTTTAATTTATGCACATTAATTAATTTATTGCTGGTTATGCAGAAGGACTTTTAATTTTTCGTTTTGAAATCCATGCATTTTAACTTCTTAGCTTTATAATGATACCAAGTTTATGTAGATTGACCCATTTTGGATTTTCAGTCTTGTGTGATCAAATAGCTTGGACTTTCCCTTTTCCTTTTTTATGCATGTACATAATGCATGTACATAAGGGTACAATCTTGCAATAAACCATTTTGATAATCTTAAGAAATACAGTTGGAGTTAACATATACTGCATGGATTATAGGACGTCAGAGGAGGTATGAATGGGTGGGGTGGCAATCATGGGGCTTTCAAGGAGGCAGGAACTTGGTCTGGTGATGACTATTATCATCATTGATGAAAATCTGTAATGAAACATAAGGAAACATATCCCCATTTTGTTCCCGTATGACTGCATGTTTAATTTACTGTGACTGATACAATGTAAGTGTTATTTCATGTACAGATATTGACATAGTTTATGGGGTGTAGGGTTGAATTATAGACCTGCGAGTCATGGTAATCAAGTTAACCTTTTCTTGCCCCTGGCAGCCCTGGTTTCTATGTCGCAATCTAAGGTTGTTGTTTTTTCTCTCATTTGTGCTTTTTCTCTGTGTTATAACTTATCTTATTTTTGTTATGCTCAATCAAATGTATTTTGTGTTTATCCATGTACATGTGCAATGTCTAAAATGCTGAATAAGATAATAATAATAATAATAATAATAACAACAACAATAATAATACTAATAATAATAACACTAATAATAACAATAACAATAATAATAATAATAGTAATAATAATAATAATGATAATAATGATAATGATAACAATAACAATATGTAGCCGTGTTTGCCAAAATTACAAAAGGGTCCAATTCACGGTGCGCCTTTCATTTTGTACATTAGTTTTCCCCTCATGCCATGGTTTCTGAAAACAATTACTAACAGTAGCTGTTTGTGAGGATAACCGTCGACAAAAATGATGTATACATTATGTGACTGACTCGCATGGATAATTAAGGTGTTAATTGTCGAGTTGATGTTCCCTGGCAACAGTAGCGATGAGCGTCAGGGTCAGTTGTAAGCTCATTACTGAACGACAAATTTTAATCTGCCGAGCAGTGGGAAATTGCAGTGCTGAACTTCAGACAAACAAACGCGCGCAAGAGTAGCTGGAATCCATAAGAGTTGATCAACTGACAAAATAATCGTGTGTTGTATATTTCTAAACAGTTAGATAGATATACTCAGCAAAGGCGTAAAGAAACGATAATTCATCATAACGGACCTCGGAACAGACGCCTAATTACAGCTCCAGCTTGGAACTCTGCTACTGAATGTCTTGATGCGATTATACGAAGTTATGGTAAGTTGTGGCAATTAATGGTCTGGGCATGAGCAGTGTCATCCAGCATATGGCCATACCTGATTACATTTGTGTCATGAGTCCAAAACCCAACATCTAAGAATCGTTTACTCTTAAAAAGAACCAAACCCAATATGTTAAATGTTGTTACTCCATAACAAACTGTTGTAAATGTTAGATTTTACACTCAAAAAGTTTGATAACAATGTCATCATTTTAACCAGAAAAAAAGAAAAGAAACGGTGAATCCAACATTTTCAGTGTTAAATGGAAGGTTTACAAAAGGTTCGTGGAGTGACAACATATTCTAAAAAATTGGAATTACCATCCCATTTATATGGAGGGTACAATACAATCTTTATGTCAAGTCGTGTTGTTTTTAAGGACGAGGACACTTGCACGTATAAATAGCATGAAACCACAGCAGTATTGTAAGACAAGCTTTTTCCTTATAAGCGTTACCAGCATAATTATTATTACATTATGACATTATAGTGTATATAAATAGCTAATCCTTTGTTATGTGATAATTGCAAGCGCTGACATCCCGTAGTATATTACACAACTTCTACTATTGTTATATTCAGAGATATGTGTATGCTGAAAGGCAGGAAACTCAATCCAAGCCTCAGCATTAAGACACAACAGCCATGCTTCAATTTTATAATTATGTTGCGTTTGTCACATGAATGACTGAATTTGAAAATCGGATGAAGGGGACGGGTATAGAGGGAGTTATAATTATACATCCATGACATTATCTCGTCATCCCGTTGTCAATTTATATTGGTGTCTATAAAAAATATAATTGAATGTTACAGACAAGAAAAATATTACATTGATAGGAATACCATAGGCATTGTTACATGAAAATTCGAAAATAACACGTACCAAATACAACGGCATTTTTGTTCTGCTGTGACTGTTTGTATTTCTCATTGTGAAACTTGCTGTGGTTCCGTACTGCTACAGCCTCCTGCCAAGGTTTTTGTCTGGATGAAATTGCTTGCAACGATCGCAGGCTTTTTCATCATTTCACTTGGTAAGATAGGTGATTGTGATTATTCTCTGAATGAAATCTTACCTTTGAGTTGCTCAGTATTGTCTTGTGATGTAGTTTTAAGCCAAATTGATGTAGGCATATCAACATATTTTCATGTTGATACATTCTTTTTCCACTGCATTTGTTTGTTGGTGAAACTGAACTCGTTTGTATGCAAACCTTCTTAGTGAATATAACTAAAATTTATTATTTTCTTGCCTTTTCGATAATTTTGTGCAGGCCAAAATGTGAGACTTGTGAGATGATAGCATCATTTCCACCCTATTTTAATGTGCATGTGTTATGGAGATATGCAGGCCTATACCATTTCGCGAGTATTATGTGAAACCCTCGTCATTCTGCATGTATTATCACGATTCTGATGGGTTACTTTTATTGTCAAATTAATCAAAGCCAACACATTAAACCATAAAATCATAATCAAACCATTAAACCATAATGGGATTTGCATATCATCACCCTAAGATCATGAAATGCGTACTTTATTTTATCAGCGCAGCTTTACAGATATTGAAGAAACGTTCAGATTATATATTTCAATTCCTCAATAGCAGCTTGTATGCATTATTATACAGTCATGATATGCTCTTCTATTTTTGTATTTGTGATTTTTGTGTTTGTTCTTTCTATCCTGTCTGTCCTGTAATGTTTGTATTATTCATTTTGTATTGTCATAAGTTTTTGAGTCCATTGTATGAGTTGTTCACAATGTACAAGCTCTGCTTTTTAGTGGACTCCAAATGTTTTCTCTTTCCTCAGAGTATGGATAATGTAACATGTGAAGGTTGATTTGTAACTATGCATACAGGCTTTTTATTTCATAATTACCTCTAATTCTAATGCTACAGTTTTTGAGTCAATTGTATGAGTTGTCCACAATGTACAAGCTCTGCTTTTTAGTGCACTCAGTTTTTCTCTTTCCTCGGAGTATGGATAATGTAACATGTGAAGGTTGATTTGTAACTATGTATGGTTTTTGATTCATAATTACCTCTAATTTTCAAAATCGTATGTACTCAAGGTCATTTGTGATTTTTTTCCATTATGTTATGTGGAAGAAGAAAATGAAAAAAAAAAACACATTAAAGAATCAAAAGCATCAATCATTGAACACTCATAGGAAGCAATTTTGCAAGCGATTCTAAGGTGACGAAGCCTATATTTCATAGAGAGAATGAATTTTATTTTGGTGAGGCGAGTACAAGTTTTACTTGGAGGGAGTGTGTTAAAGGTCCAGTTTACCTTTGGGAGCAGTGATTTCAAAAATGTTCAAGATATCACATTTGATGCATATGTGTAGGTCTGTTGTACCATAAAACGTCCTACCATATGAAATATTTGCAATAAAACCTAAAATATAAGGAAATATCAGGGTTTTTCTCAATAAACCGTAACTGTATACGGTTTAGTCTGGAAACATTTTTATTATAACTATTGTTCACATTTCGTGTATTTAACAACACTTAGCATCGATTATACGGATTCAAATTTTGACAGTGGTTGTTTCTATCCCTAACTCACATTTTAGAACTATTTTAAAGCACTAATGCTTTCATCTGCAAATGGTAAATTATGCCTTTAATAGCAATCTGTCAAATTCTTATTTACCAGTGATTTCTTGCAGCTTGGAGTCAGTTTGGAGACTCAAAATGTATAGGGTACACGGCGATCATGGAAACACGTTGACATAGATTAAACTTACAGACCGGCAAGACATGCCAACAATTCGGCACTGAAATTCACACAGTTACAAATCACTGAATATGCTGCGTTCATTTATTCACATTCATGTTTGGTCATCCAATTCAACATGTTCTGCAGTCAATTTAGCAGGTTACTGCTTGTGTATTGCGTATGGTGTACGTATGGTTCACCCGCTACTGAGAAAAAAAAAATGAAACAGTCTGATACAAAATATTCACTTTGGAATTTTCTAGATACTGATATGCAACAAACACATGGATGTTATAAATCTAAACGTAAGTTTTTTTTCGCAATACTCTGGTGACAGCATCAATCAACAGATGATTTGAAATTGCATGTATTAATATTGATTAAGACTCTTCGGCATGGTTGCTGAACAGGTTCACATGGACTAAGTTCCAACTTTTTTACTTTCATTTTTTTTTTCTCGCAGCTGCAGCCACCCTTATTGTTTTCTATTTGATACTCTCGCTATGACGGTATTGTTGTGTGTTTTCTCTTCCTCCTCCTTCTCTCATTCTTTCCTCTTTGTTGTGTGTGCGCATACTTGTCAAGGTGTACTTGCGTGCGTGTATTGTGTGTTCGTATGTGAGTTATATTACGTTAAACTTTTATTTATTTTATTTTTTTGGGGGGGGGGGGAACCTACCCCCACGAGCATCTCTTTCTCTGTACGTTCGCCCGCACATAATGTTAATCATCCAATATGAATGCAACGTACTCTAGACTGATTTGAATTCATTTTGTGTCATGGAATATTATTTAGAGTCTCTATATGGATGATTATATATATATATATATATATATATATATATATATATATATATATATATATTACAAACACAACGCTGTATAATTTGAGTGGAAACTTAATAAATGAAATGAAATGTAGGGCACAAAACATTAATGTTAAATCTTCAGAGGAGTCAAAGTCATTTCGCCCGATTAGTGTTAAGAGCTGATTTCGATACACCACAAGATGTCTTTAATGATAATACACCTTACAAAATGGCGGACGGTTGTGAGCAAAGAATCGAGTATCAGTACTGCGTCTCGATTTATAAAATCAAGAATGGACTTGCGCTGACATATCTAAACCATATTGTTTCTGATACCTACGTTCAATTTGACCCCAGATAAGCTGTGAATAATCCCCTGTACAAGTATATCTGAAATCTATAACCTGATTATGAAATGCGATCCTTTTCATATTTTGCATGCTTGTTTGTTTTTTTTAAACAAACTGCCCGTTATGTTCAGTGTTCACAGACTCTCAAAGATGGTCCATCCCTTTTGCACCCCCCCCCCAAATAGCACAGAACATGATATATTCCACCAGAATGACAGTTTATTCCACCAGAATGACAGTTTATTGTAAAGCTATAACATTTCTGTGGTACTTGAAGGCTGTTATCCGTTTATATTTAAAGAATGCACCAAACGCTCACCGTAACGTATTATGTGTACTAGGCACAGCGCTGCATACATTAATCCTCCTGTGGATGTAATATGATACTTATACTTCGAACAAAGGATATGCATGTTAAAGCTGTCAGAAAGAAGAATCCACTAGTTTCTCTTACTTTGATATCGATGGCATATAACAACACACCACTTACATGAACTACATGTGCAACTAAGTGCATCACACAGGCCTGTAAAACTAGACTAGTAGTTTAGATTTGTAATTATTTCTAGTACGAAAAAAAAATATTCAAATCTTAAAGGGACCGTATAGTTTTGGTTAAGACCTAATTTCAGGTTTCTAACATTTTTGGTGAGATAATGAGAAACCTCTTATGAAATATGAAAGAGCATGTAATCTCATGAGGAATTCAACGTTTATATGATGAGAATTGATTTCGAAATGGCCGAGATATCCAAAACAGAGCATTTCTGATAAAGTGTGGGACCCACATTATGATCGCTTTGTTTTATTTTGTTTTTGGATGTTTCAGTCATTCCAAACCCGATTTCCATCAAATAAACTTTGAATTCCTGTTAAGATGGTATGATCTGTACTATTTCATAAGTGTTTTCTTGGTATCTCGTAAAAAGTTAAAAGCCCAATTCTCATCTCCACCAATACTGTACCATCCCTTTAACGGTCAATTAAACTAAACAAATGAAGACCCTCTTGAGTTCAAAATTTACAGGATGTTTCCAAATAGTATTTTCTTCAATACACAAGTGTTCTCACCAATTTTTCAAAAATTTGCATGCAAAAGGGATTGGCTGTCTTTAACACCTTCAAACTTAAAGTGTGAAACTCGCAAACTTAATATCCACTCCATGTTTTCCTATTAACATTTTTTGTACTTTTTGTATTCAAAGCTGTACCTCGCTTCCCACAAAACGAATGCTGTTAGCCTTAAATTAGTAGTGAGAGGTTTTAATGCTACTGTTTCGTGCTTTGCTTGTAGTTCTGTGCAAACATGATGGTCGTTTATTATCTTCGTTTTAATTGATGTTGTTTCATTTTTGTTTATCATACTCATTTTTATAATATGCAATACTTTTGCCCTAAATGTTTTTTAACCCAGCGGGTTTGTCCTTATAACACATCCGAGTTGAGTTGCGTTTCAAGATAGCTGCTGCAACACTTTAAACGTTTCAATGTTTTCTTCTGTTATGCTGTTTTATGTGTGTTCATTAATTGCCCATATTGCTAAAAGTTATGATTATGTAATGTATTTCAAAGTCACAGGATTCTGTTGTAAATCAGACATCTCGTCTCTAAACGAGGCTATTTAAAATGGAGACTGAATAAATCGGAAAAATTAATGAATTAATGTGTAAATGATAAACATAAAAGGTCAAATGGTTCCTGTTGAAGAAGATCCCTCTGTAATGTTTCTGAACAAAGTTGTTTCTTTTTTATTTACTATTCATATAAGCAAGTGGTATTCATAAATAGTCATTTTTGCTCTTCCAAAAGTGGTTTCATCCTTTGATGTACTACTTCAAAGTGCACTTTATTTATGGTCGCTGTATATGTTGTGTTGTATTAAGCAGTGGTCATTGCCAATATTGCTGAAACCAATAATTATGGAATATTTTTCAATGTCAGCACATGACTCTGTTGTGAAGCAGGTCCCTCTGTCTGACTACGTAATTTGAATGAGGCTAAAATAATGAATGAATAAAAAACAAACAAAGAAATTTTTATCAAATTGTGTGCATGTTTTTGTGTTGTTGTTTATTGTGTGTGTCATTTTATTTCGGTTCCCATCAGACAAAATATCGGAATGTAGTAGCACAAAAGACACATGTAGTTCATCGTTCGATGACCATGATGACCGCTACGGTCTCAACTATACTCTACCGATGGTTCGGCGCTGCAAGGGTAATACCATCCCAAAGTTGATTCCATGGTCGCCTACTCGCCGCTGCCAAAGGCAAAGCAGGCTTGGCATTGCCCCACCGGGTCAGAGAATCTGTCGAATTCGAGGTACATTCATATATTATATTTGTTCTTCCGTTTGTTTGTTTGTTTGTTTAATTATATATTTATTTGTTCGTTCGTTCTTTTTTTTTTGTCTTTGCCTTCTTTCTCTTTCTCCTCCTCTTCTATGTTCTTTCCTATCTCCTATTTTGAACTATCCACCACTAAAATTACCTTTTCTTTGCCTTCGACACCCCCTCTGTTACCTCTCTTCAAGATAGCCCAAGCAGATTAACAAGATTGAACATTCTCTAAATATCGATTCTTTTCTGTAGTTAAAATGCTACCTCACATTATTCAATCAACTGAATATAATAGAAGAACTGAGAAAACGAATACATTGAGAAAAAATACCTAATTTCGAATATTCAAATACTGAAGATAAGTGACAGTATACTTTGCTGCAACAATCTGATTATTGAATAACAGAAATTATAGTTCTGCTGTCAACGTTCAGACATATCCATGTACGATGCAAGACGCGACATCAAGATTTCATGCAATTCCATCACAGAATGAGGTATTGTATAATAACAAATAGCGGAGTCTGTGAAAGGTCAGAAAAAAAATCAACGTAAATGTCTCTATACATGCAGTTTATTTATCCAAGCAATTCAGTGGTTTCAGGCAATTCTATTAATTGAAATGTAGTACTGAACTAAAGTGGATAAGAATTTCTCCTCTCAATAATGGAGGATATAAGGTAAAAATGTAAACCAGGTTTGATTTTTTTTTTTCACTCAACTCTGCCTTTGTGGTAATATGCGTGTATATATTGCCACTATTGATGTACTGATGATTTGTTGGTTTGTTGTCGTTGTCGTCGTAATGATTGTTTTTTGTTCGTGTTTTGTATATGCAATTTATTTTGTCCCACTGTATTTTTATCCCTGTAAATCAGACTCAATTCAGCCATTCGGCTGCGAAGTTTGATGATCAACAAACCATTCAAATCATTCATTCATTTTGACTTCTAAACAAAAAATATACCAACTTCGAAACCCGCCAAGAGGTAGTGTCTTTCGACAAGAGAATTGTGAGTAGTAGTTATACTTACAATTCTCTTAACTGCTCATTCTATTCACTTCTCGCAACAGGATTACTAGAATAGTAGTATATAGCAAGACGATGGTGACAACACTAAAGAGACTATCCGGGAAAAGTAAAATATATTTGTATATGAATATGTAATCAGTGATAATGCCATTGCAAACACTTTCTTTTTCCCTCACCCTCCCACTCTCAGCAACGGCTTCATTTCGTATTTACAAGAATTGCGCTGGTTAATGACTGATAGGTGTATTTTCTCTCTTTCTTTCTTTTCGTGCCGTGGGGAAACATGTCAGGAGTGATATGACCTAGAAATATTCAAACTAGGAAAAGAACTTAAATATTAATATCCTAATACCGTTGTATATTAAAAATTTATGATGCATTGTATTATGACCAAGGGGATTGTGTGAGACTTTAGCATATTACAATCTGTTTCACTATTACGCAGTTTGTGACTACCCGTGCAAAGATTGATCCTTGGGAATAAGATATATTATTGATGGATTTTACCATCAAATAAATGCATTTGTCAGCGAAGAGAAACAAGCGAGCGATTGAATTCATCTTAAAATTAAAAAGACACGCAAACAAAATGCATGCGAACAAAAATATCTCGTACGAATGGTATTAGTGGCAATCATTATATGAAGGGTATTGTTATACGAACTATATACTGTACTAAATACAAGGTAATATGAATACAAATATATTGTGAATATACAAACATGTCTATATCTGTGTATTGGGTATTTCAGTGCAACTGATAAATGCAAGGCAGTAGACGCAGCAGTTAATCCCTACCGCTCGTAGACGTACTTTATATACACGCAAAGACATAAGACCTTCATTATTCTTTTACCGTCTGTGCTATCTTACTATACTACGTATGTTTCCTGCTAGCATATGAATGCTCTGAATGCCAGCACCATTTTTACCCGTTCGGCTGGGGTATTAACATAAACAGAAACATTCACACCGTTATAGCTCTTACAAATCAAAATATCATAATGACGGTATCCGTATGAATGCCTATTAATACCAGGTATGTTGTAGAAATAATGTCTTCAATGTTCCATCTGTGACTGCAGCATTGACCCTATGTGTGTGTAGGGGGAGCTGAAGGAAATGCGAAGAGTTCCTATCATAATAATATAACACATCAATACATAGTAAATCAACGAGAGCGATCGCACTCAAAATTGATATCCTGTCCTGACTAAGCATACAGGTAAGCGACCTTTTAATAATGTACTGGAGTTAAGCTTAAGGGCGCAAGTGGGATCATCTAATACTGACACATGCTCAGAATCCCCTCCCCCACAAACAAACAGATAAACAAATACAGAGCATAAAACAAGGGCATTATTACTTTCCAGCATCGGTACATTATAACTCTAAAACCGATGATATTCTGGTAACTTACAGATTGCCTCAGCAACCCTTGCGGCGGAGGCTGGTGTGAGGAAACAATGACTGGCTACCGCTGCCACTACTCTGTCGAAACAGGGGTGACAGGTAATATAGATAGGCCTACTTGAAAAAAAAAATGGTACGTATAAGGTCTAGATCTTTAAGGCGCGATAACGATGTGTAATGCACTAGTAACGTCTGTCGAATCTTACCATTTACGTCCTTAATGTTAGTTAATTCTATTGTTCAAAATGACAGATATTGAAGTTTATACCTTCCTATCTTGCATGGGATAAACAAAGCAAATGATATTTCTAATAGTTCGCGTTGATGACTTAAAAGAAATAAAGAGCTGTCCGCGCCCATTATACACAGGTTTCTATGTATTCAGATACTACCTGTAATCTTGGGAGGAAAGTTAATCTGAGAAATTAAAAGATATCTTTATGCTATTGACAGGTGGTACAATTAACTTCTTACTATTATTGTCCTAATCTTTTGCTCCTAAATGGATTGTGACAGATTATGACAGATTGAAGTACAATCGTTTTCCGTTTGTGTCTGAAATTGTCGGTGATAGAAGACTATACATCAAGCGAATGAATTTTAGAATAGCAGCTGACAAGTTGAGCTGAATACGTTTTGACCATTCGAAAGTCAAACAATTTCATATCTAGCTAATTATATTTCTGAGACAATTTAAGAGATTTCGAAGAACCTTTCACAACTTACATGACTATTCAGGGTTTCATTTGTTTTGATGCCTTCTGTAAAACGTTTCACAAAAATGAAGATTTATCCTCGTAATAAATAGAAGCTGTTCACCTCAATGATATGAAAGTATCGATTGCACTACATTGAAATTTCCTGGAAAGTATATAATATAAAAGATGAAATACAGAAAAGGGGTCATTGATAAACTGATAGTTCCAAGTCTGATTTACGAAGTAAATGTCGCACAAAGTGTAAGTGCGAGTGACAAACCAGTTACTTGTACACCATATTATGTCTACGTGAAGCAATCGGTGTCAATCATAATGTTAATTAACAGACAGACACAAACTCACACACACACACACATGATATACAAAAACACACAAACACACAGACATACATAGGTCCTGCACTCATGTTAAAACAAAAACCTAAGGAAATAGCCAATCCGGCAAAAATATTCGTATTGACTGTGGATACAATATCTTTACCTTGTTTCTTAGCTCTATCACCGGATGAAGATATTTCAACACCTGCTTTGACTACAACATCCGGTACGTAAATAGACTATGTTTGGATCAGATCTTTTCCCATCGCGCCATTCAACGATTCCGCGTATGAAAATCACTGTTGATAGTGTAATGGAACTTTTAGTTATTGTTGTCTTTTTTTTTCAGTGGATTTGCAGACTTGCCAAGACGTTGGTGGGCGCTAGCGGTTCCAAACTTTGGCATTTAATTTCACGATTACACGTCCTTGGTTCCCCTTTAAATGATATGGTGTTTGTAATCTTTTTCTTTTGTGTCTAGAATTATTTTATTCCGTTATGTTTGTAACTGTAAATGAATAATGTATGTACTGTATGCATGTTTGCATTTCTAACCTGTGTGGATCCCTCTGAAAAAAAAAAAAAATGGCTGACGAGGGTGTTCAACACCATGAGTGGAAAACAAAGCTTGAATTGAATAAAACGGATGTTGAGAGACGTCATTCTGACGTTCTCTAGCCATTTCGCTCAATATATGTTTTTTAATACGCTGACGTTATTCCGGCGTTCGGTGTTCCGTGGGCTTGGCCCAATGAAAACGTTATGATATCATATATAATAAGTCCTTACTCCTATACTCATGTTAAAACGATAAGGAAATAGCCAATCCGGCAAACATCTTCGTATTGATCGTGGATACAATATCTTAACCTTGTTTCTTAGCTGTACCACCAGATGAAGAGGTTTCATTACCTGCTTTGACTACAGCATCCTCTGAAGGTACGTAATACTGGTTGAACCAGCTCTTGTCCCCCTGCGCAGTTTAGCGTTTCCGTATGAAAATCGCTGTCTAACGATTATTGGAATTTTTAGGTTTTTTTCAGTGGATTTTACAGCCTTGCAATGACGTTAAAGGGATAGTTTAATATTGGTGGAGATGATAATTTGGCTTTTCGCTTTTTCAAGATACCAGGAAACCATTTATACAGAGGATACCATTCTAGGAGGAATTCAAAGTTTTTTTGATGAAAATGTTTTGATATGGCTGAGGCGCCCAAAAACGAAGTAAAACAAAGCGATCGTAATAAAAGCTGGGTCCCAACTTTTATTAGGATCGCTTTTATGTTTAGATATCTCAGCCATTTCAAAACCAATTTTCAACAAATTAACGCTGAATTCCTCTTAAAATTACATTCTCTTTCATATTTCATAAAAAGTTTCTCATTATCTCACCAAAACTGTACAATCCCTTTAATGGGCACGGGCCGCTCCAAACTTTGGAATTTATTTTCAATATTGCATGTCCTTGTTTTCCCCTTCAAGTAATATGTTGTGTCTCAAAACTGGGTTTGTAACCTTTTCCTTTTGTGTCTAGACTTACTTTCATGTTCTTCCGTTATGTAACTATATTATGTATGTACTATGTGCATGTTTGCATTTCTAGCCTGTGTGGATCCCTCTGAAAACCATGTATGGCAGACGAGCGTGTTCCACCCCATGAGTGGAGAATAAAGCTGGAAGTGAATAGAACTGATGTTGACTGACGTCATTCTGACGTTCTCTTATAGCCATTTCACTCAGCATATACTTTTTAATACAAAGACACGTTATTCAGGCGTTCAATGTTCGAAATTGGGCTTATTAATGGTCCAGCCCCGTTGCGGGGCGCTGTTGGCTTGGCCCAATATAGACGTTACTCATATTTATATGATATAATACATATACGTCCTATACTCATGTTAAAAAAGATTGGGAAATAGCCAATCCGGCAAACATCTTCGTATATTGTTCGTGGATACCATATCTTTACCTTGCTTCTTAGCTGTACCACTCGATGTAGAGGTTTCAGCACCTGCTTTGACTACAACATCCTCTGAAGGTAGGTAAATGTAGTATGGTTGAATCAGATTTTGTCCCCCTGCGCCGTTCAATGATTCCATATGAAAATCAATATCTATAACGTTTATATTGAATGCCTAGTTGTATTTTTTTTCAGTGGATTTACAGCTTGCAAAGACGTTAATGGGCACAGGTCGCTCCAAACTTTGGAATTTATTTCCACTTTTGCATCTCATTGTTTTCCCCTTTAAACAATGTGTTGTGTTTCAGAACTGTGTTTGTAATCTTTTTCGTTTGTGTCTGAAATCATTTTCTTCCGTTACGGTTATGTTCGTAACTGTGAATAAATTATGTATGTATACTGTATGCATGTTTGCATTTGTAACCTGTGTGGATCCCTCTGAAAACCAGTCTTTTGCTGACGAGGGTGTTCCACCCCATGAGTGGAGAATAAAGCTTGAATTGGATAAAACTGATGTTGAAAGTCGTCATTCCGACATTCTGTTATAGCCATGTCACTCAATTACTTTTTAACACAAAGACGTAATTCACGCGTTCGATGTTCGATGTTGGGCTTGGGCCAATGAAGACGTTACTCATAAAGATTTTATACGTACCAATTATACAAATTGTACATCCTGTAAGCCTACTCATGTTAAAAAAAAAGACAAGGAAATAACCTATTGGGTAAGCACCTTCGCATTGCTCGTGGATACAATATCTTTACCTTGTTCCTTAGCTGTACCGACAGATGAAGAGGTTTCAACAGCCGCTTTGACTTCAGCATCCTCTGAGGGTACGTAAATAAACTATATGGTTGAATCAGATCTTGTCCCCCTGCGCCGTTTAACGATTTCGTATGAAAATCACTGTCTAAATTTTGTTGGAATTTTTCGTTGTGCGATTTTTTTTTTTCAGTGGATCTACAGACTTGCCAAAACGTTAATGGGCAAAGTTCCAAACTTTGGAAGTCATATCTATACTATTGCATTTGCCCCTTTACCCCTTAAGCAATTTGTTGTGTTCAAAACTGTGTTTGTAATCGTTTTCTTTGTGTCTGAAATTATTTTCTTCCGTTATGTTCGTAACTGTGAATAAATTATGTATGTACTGTATGCATGTTTGCATTTCTAATCTGCATGCCTGGATCCCTCTGAAAACCAGTCTTTGGTTGACGAGGTTGTTCCACCCCTTAAGTAGAAAATACAGCTTGAATTGAACAAACATGATGTTGATAGGCGTCATTCTGACGTTCTCCTGCCATTTCGCTCAATTATAGGTTTTCCCGGCCAATTTCGCACTCTTTTCTTAGCCCAATTCCTAATTGCTGCATTCAATTTAGTACAATTTTGCCTAGATGACATGTTCGGTATTTCAATTTTATAATCTTTTCATTCAAATTCATTTTGGAGCATTCGAATTACCTTTAACATCACTCGAATCAGCACTTTTTCAGTTCATATTCGTAAGGCAAGCACCATTTCGGAAATCGTTCATTCAATTTAGCATGAGATAGTCACGTGATCACGTATACGCTGCGCTCGTTTATTCGAATATATTCTTGGGCATCCAATTTAGCATTTAATGCAGTCAATTTAGCAGAAACGTTTATGCTTTTATTCCTTTTTTATTTTCATTCATCATAGGTATTGTTTGCAAGCGTCATAACATTTCATATTTTCGTATTCATTCTTTATTTTGACATCTTTGCAACATTACTTTCAAAATATGTGTGTTTATAATGTTCGATAGCATAATTTCATTCACAGATACATTAATCTTAAGTTTCTTTTGACATTAATTGGGAGAAGGAGGTTTCAAGTTATATCGTGATTATTTCTTTCATCTGCATGTTTCATTATTTTCATTTGGTGGGTGCTATATTGCGTTAATCATCATCAGGTATAAAGTTCTTGGATCAGCTCTACCCATCAATTTATCAAGGTTATTACCCTCAAATGCTTCTATGATTCTTTCCCTGTCTTCTTGAGAGATACGCCTGTATCTAACTCATGCTGCCATGACTGGACAATAAGAAAGTGAAGTGAATCTATGGTACTGGTGCATGTATAGGTCTGATAACATGGAAAGAAGAGGGGCGTTGCAGAACAACAAACTTGAGATATTTAGGGTCAAACATACCTTTACTATATACTTAACAGTGTGTGGATGAAACAAAAATTCACATTTAAGTACGTATAAATCACGGTTCTCACGTTTTCAAAATAGGAATAACATTTTATGCCAATTTGAATGAACGTGTTTGGAATTTGACTGCCCATACGCGAAATTTTACGCGAAAAGTTCCACTTTTTTTCTTGCTTCTCGATCAAAACGTTTTACTTTG